>JAQBSW010010814.1:0-22567 GCA_029291075.1 Eudiplozoon nipponicum | reverse complement strand
TAACATAAATGGCAAAATCTGAAACGGCTGTTGCATGGTAAAGTCAGCTACGGATTATTATGATGAAGTTATCGACCACAAACGCCGTTGATGTGATCAGTGTAACCTGTTGAATAGAAATTGGCAACTTTACTACAATTAAACCATCACTGATTGCGCGAGTTACAATAATCATTACTTATACCTAGGTTACAAGCCTGGCATATATACATATATATATATACGTATATATATATATACGTATTGATATATATATATATATATCTTTGGTTTTCATTTGATTATGTGATTGGCAAATAGTCTGACTCGGTTGTACTTCTATTTTTGTTTGGGCTGATTGTTAAGTGTATATGCGTATATTTCTATTTGCGTGCAGAGTTCTTTCTCGTTATATTGCAAAGTGATGCCTGGACCTTGCAATATTTAAATTGATGAATTGATAGTCGACCGATCGTTTGCATTAAACGAACATTGGTTGTGTGGGCGGTGATACAAATTATTATAATCAAGGTTGCGGTCTTGATATAAACGCATGACAAATTAATTACTTACATAAGTCAGTATAAACTAAGAATTGGATATTGTAAAAAAAGGCAATTCATACAGTAGACCGGTTTCGTCCTTATTGGGAACTCATTGGCCAGAAATTGCCACGGACAGGACTCGAACCTGGGCACGTCTGGTTCGGAATTCGGTGCTCTAACCACTGAATGAATTGCCTTTTCTACGCTATGAAATTCGTAATTTATACCGACCTATCTAAGTAATTAATGGGTCAGATGCATATATCAAGACCGCAACCTTGATTATAATGATCATTTGCACTGTTGTTTATTACCCGAGTGTTGTGTTTCGTTTCGCCTTGTTATTATTGGTTAAAAGTGCAGGGTGTACGGATTGCAGTGATGGGTGTTCATATTGTTTTTGCATTTCTGTCGCCGATAGCAGTGGTCGGGATATCGCAAGTGCAGTTGTTTCTTCTTCATTTTGGTGCCAATCCGATCCAATGTTTGTTGAGTCTAGGCGAGTGGGCGTTTGGCCTTGTTTGGATGCTTGTAAACTATTGTTGGGTTTTGTGATTCGTGGCCATTCAACTTAAATATCATGTTGATCAAACTTAAAATGCTTGGGCCGAGTGCTTGTTATATATATATATATAAGAAAGAAAGAGTATATATATATATATATATATATATATATATATATATATATATATATATATATATATATATATATATATATATATATATATATATATATATATATATATATATATATATATATATATATATATATATATATATATATATATATATATATATATATATATATATATATATATATATATATATATATATATATATATATATATATATATATATATATATATATATATATATATATATATATATATATATATATAGGTAAGAGTATATATATATATATATATATATATATATATATATATATATATATATATATATATATAGTATATATATATATATATATATATATATATATATATATATATATATATATATATATATATGCATTGTAATGGGATTGGTGTTTTCTGTAAGGTCGCAACCTCGAGTTGATTAAATAACTGTGATATTATTATAAAATATTTACGTGTATGTTTGTTAGTTCCATAAGACGATAAATATGTAGACGAGATATAGTTAAAGAATTTATTCAAATCATGTAAATTAGAAAGTGTTAGCGTTGCGCAATTTGAATTTCTAGTTGGGTAAGATGTTGTTGATGTCAAATTTCGGAACATCAACTTGTTTCATCTTTATTCTAGGAGAAAACTGTCATCTGACCAGATATTCATCTATTTGCCAGTATTGCAACAGGCGTGTCATTCATAAAAGCATTGATTTAGAAAAAAATGAAAAAACGATAACAGTTTTCATCACATGAAACGATACATTGGACAATTTGTTTCAACGCCTCCTTTCTCTCTCACTGTAAACCAGCACATTACTACTTGAAGCCTGTCCTTCATTCTGCCTTTACTTCTTTTATTCACAATATTTCTTTTGTGTGCTTACAAATTTAGATTTGTTCTGTCACCAAATATATTTGAAAAAAAACAAAGAACATTTTTGAGCACTTAAGAAAAGTATCATTTTCTGGTGGAGTGAAGTTTGCGTTAATGATTAGGCTGAACATTTAAATCAACAGTCACGTCAGAATTGAAAACAGAAAAAATCGCTCTCCTTACCTAGGACTAACATTATTACGTTCACATTTGAAAAAGATTTTTACTTACTGATAAGAAGTTACAACGTCAGAATATTAATCTCTAGCACAATGGACAACCATTTTTGTAATAATATCTGTGCCTAGTTTCTAGTTTTCCCTGTTGTTGGCTCAGATGTTTAAAGGCTGTTGTTTTGTAAAAACTGAATGTCATTGTTCCGCGTATTTAACTATCTAATAAATATGATGGTCATCATGAAATTAACAAACGCACTGGAAAAATTGTTTTAACCGACCTAGCAAGAACACTGTAATCTACACTGGTAGATATGAGATAAGAAAATATTTGGCTCATGCATAATATATGGAATTGACCAGATAATCATTTTAATAAACGGTAATAAAAAGTAAAAAAATTATTATAATAGTCAGAATACCAGGCTGCAATTGTCGATTTACGTTAAGTTTATATAATTGCTAATAAGCCAGTTTCGCATTGCTATCAGTTGGTTTACAATGTATTTTGAAACGTGCGAAGACATCTATTGGACAGTAAATCATTATAATGCGCTACTGTTTGAAAATAAATTTACTGTTTATCTCTATTTATCGAATTCGTATGATGAAATTTTCAGATCTAAGTTCAATTTCAATAGTTGCTTAACATGAGCACTGTTTTATTTTTTTCTTGTTTTAATTCTGAATTTAACCATGTCTCAATACTTCAATGGCTGCAAAGGATGTTCAATCGATTTTATTTAAAAAAGAATTATTTAAAAAGGTTATATTCGGCACATGAAAATAATGCGCATGTACCGAATAGTTTAAAAATCTAAAAAATCGTTTTATTAAAATCGTAAAATCTTTATTGAAAATAGAATATTTTAACTGTAATACTACACAACAAATATCACCTTATTACGTTCGAACTAAAGATATTTAGCATCGCTGAAAATGCTGACGTGAAATTTATGTCTGTGAGTAATATAAGACAAATAAAGAGTTTTCAAGACAACCAATTACAGTCTTGACGAGTGAAGCTATAGGGTTCTATAATTACACCGGTAGCATACGATTAACTGTCCGAAATATATGGTTATTTTTTATTTCATTTGTAAAAACCATTTTTTCACGAATATAACACAATAATGACAGCCAAAAATGGAAGCACATTTATCTACCTTGAAGTAAGCAAGAATGGACTGAAAATTCTATCCAGATTTGCATGAAAGTGTTACAATTAATTATTTATAGCCAACGTTTTACATTCACCAAATTGCTAAGTTCTTTCTGAAGGAACTCGGTAAAATCGCAGAGTTAGAGAATCACAAGGCCAAGCTTTGTTGAATGCACTCACTGTGCTCTGGGGTAAATTATATTGCAATTTGTTTAGTTAAGTGCAAAATAAAAAGACTAGAGGTCAACAATCTGCAATCATTAATAAAACAAGATAAAGCACAAATCTCATATTAAATAGAGAGTAAATTATATAATTACTAGTGTAATAAAATAACATTTGTAAAATTAATTTCAACGATGCAGATCTTGGTAGGGAAAAAAAGTACTGCTGAAGCAAATAACTCATTATATTATTGATCGACGTTCGTTCTCTACGTTTTGTAAATTTTTGTTGGTTGCAAATAATAAAATTACATTTAAAATTATTGTTAATAAGTCCATGTGTTATTTGTTAATTTTATGGAAGAATGAGTATGCAGAAATATATTTCCTTATATTCGTAATGTAGCATGATGAAAAATAAGTAACTCAAATATGATATATATATATATATATATATATATATATAAATTTCGATTAAAAAGAATAATATATTCTCAATGACTTATGAAAAAGGTTTAATATTTCAGTCGATTTTGACATTACCTAACTCTTTTTTCATTTTAATTGATCCGTATTTTGACTAATACAGGACTGTTCAAAATTGTTCTTTGAAATGCAGAATTATTGGAATCCGTTTTCCGAAAACCTTCTCAGTCCACAACTCATCGAGGCAGATAAAGACCGGTTTCGTTCTGTTTTGGGAACTCGTGAACAATTTTCAAGAGTTTGCTGTAGACATGGCCTGAAACTGGGCACGTCTACTTCGGAATCTTGCGTTCATACCAATGAGCCACCCTGACACAAACGACGCACAATCTTCAGTTATAGGCTAAATAATGTTTCTTGGTTAGCCTTATTATTAGGCTAGGCCAAAATAGCATCCCCTTAGCACTAAAGTTCAAACTAGCCATCCCAAATCTGTCATTATAAAGCAGATGTCATTTTACATGAGAAAATGGTACTTATATGAGCATTTATATAACTAAGCGAACGTTCGTTGCGTTGGCGCTGATAACAATTAAGTTTAATCATAATAGCGATCTTCATATAAACACCTGACCCATTAATTACTTACATTTGTCAGTATAAACTAAGTATTTTATAATGTAGTAGACCGCTTGGGTCCTTATTTGGAACTGATAACGTACTGTCCAGATTTTCCCCATATAACATAGTATCTGAATTATGGTGACAGTTATGGATGGATAGTTTGAACTATAATGATAAAGAAATGCTATATAGGCTCCCCCTAATGGAATAGCTAATCAAGAAACATTAGTAGGTATATAACTGAAACTTGATTGAAGTTTGCGGCAGAATAGTGGTTAAAGCACTAGACTCCAAAGCAGACGTGCCGGGGTTCCAGCACTGTCCGCGGCAAATTCTGGACAAAACGTGATGAGTTCCTAATAGGAAAAAACCGGTCAACTTCATGAATTACCTTTTCCAAATTATAAAATACTTAGTTTTTATTGACAAATATATGTACATAATGGGTGAGGTGTTTATATCAAGATCACAACCTTGATTATAGTAATTGTTTACGCCGCCCGCGCAATCAATACTCGTTTAACCATTATTTTCTTTGGCATTGTTGGAATATTTTTAACGAATTAAAGAATGATCATTATACTTTGCTTCTTTATTGCCTAGCTCATGGTATTCTATTTTTGCAAAAGCAATTAGTAAGTTTCTTGGTTTTTATTTGAAGCCGTCAAAATTGATTTTAAAACAATTTGTCACCACCAGTGCAATCAATGATGCTTGAATTTTCTAACTTATTTGTTAGTGGCTAAAAATGCAAAAAATAATGTTTATGACTGCATAAAATTTGTGAAGCCTACATTTATAGTAGAGTAAAATATATGCAAGATTACTAGAATTTAGAGCAGTAAATGTGATTTTCTTTAATTTACGTATGCATTGCGATTTGTTACTCGCTAGGCAGTTTGCCGTCGTACTCTGATGATGATCATGGAAGATCGAAACGCGACAGTACGTGTGGCTGACGGTAGTTTGCTATGTAATTCGACGTCTGGGCAAATACAATGTGATTCATGTTTACTTCAAACTCGCAAACTTGATTTACAAAAATGGTTACTACCACCCACGCTATCAATGATTGTTTAATTGTATTAACTATATATATGTGTGTCAAAGGTTACAAAACCGTAAATTTCATGATTGTATAGAAATTGAGTAATGCACATTTCCAGTCAAGAACAATATACACGAGACTATTAGAGGTGAGAGCCGCAAATATGATCTTCCATAACTCATATATTTATTTTCATTTGGCCATCATTATTCAGCTTGCCGCTGTGCGTTTCTGATTATCATGGATGCTCCAATCGCGTCAATGCGAGTGACAGACGTCACTGCCGCTATATTTGGTGACTATTTAAATACATTTGGATTGACGATTAGTTCGAGCCCACCATCCTGATTTAAAGTATTTTTGGTAAAAATTTTTAAATTAATAAATGCTAACCTAATAGAATGCTACAACTTTTGAACCATATAGCTTGTTTAGATTTGCCGCGTAGCTGAAACAGTTTCAAGCGAAGGCGTGTGCAAACCTACTTCAACGATAGACAATAGGATGTCTAAACCTTTGGTTCTTGAAAGAGTTGCGCCACGTGATCTTTTAATAATTAGTTACGTTAACTTCAATATTACACGATAGCTTCAGTAAAGGTTTAACGGACTTTGACTTTCTGGCAGAACATTTATTTGATTTCAAACGCCGTATTTTATAAAGCTGTTTAAGATTCACTTTTTAAATCATAATTAACGTCAAGAGATTACCTATTCATCTTATTAATTACTGTGCAATAATGCTTAGTTTACAATTTTATTATTAATTTACATCTAATGATATATTTAGTAACAATTCGGATCTGGAGCATTGTAATAAATTGAATGAAATATTGTAATTAAGAAGCTGCTTTCAAATTTTGAGCCCAACATATGTTGTTTCCAGCAGTACTCGTAATTGATCGCAGAATTAAGCGTTACATCATTGAGTGACTTCCATGCATGCAAGTAAAGTTTAAATGGAGCCTAGCACATTTTCCACAAATTGGTATCACTGAAACGCTTTCTACATATTTGTTCATCACAAGAGCACTGGGAGTAAATGTACAGCAGGAATGAAGCCGCAAGTCGAATATATTTTTTACACCGTCATTCACACAATTCTCACTCCTAGTAGTACTTGGTCCAATTATAGGCTCATTTTTACGACGGCATTTGAATTACACACCAAGTGTTTAAGATCTAAATCTTGCCTTTTTAAAGCATTTTAATATAATCATTACGGTTTAATTGCATGCTGCCCTGACATGGAACAAGGAGTGCTTTAAACACGCCAGGACATGTGCAACTGTATCGTTGCTGACTTTATGGTGAACAGTATAATAATATTTTAATTGTGCTTATTTCAAGTGGCAAGGTTTAAGTTGACCTAATAGAACATTTATGAAAACGGAAAGGAACATTGTAATCAATGGCTTTTAAGAGAATGATACTGAAAAAAAACTGAAAATAAATAAATAGTAACTAAATACTCGGATAATCGTCTAAATTCGTATACGAATATATCATTGACATTGTATCCCAGTAGACATAAAAGTATTAAAAATAACGTAAATCTTTTTGGGATCAATTAATTATGTGTAACTGCATTGACCGATGAGTTTAACAATTAGTTTTAATACAATGTAATCAGCAATACATTTTAAATTGTTATTCGCAAATGTGTACTAGTCATTTCTGGCTTCAAACAATGAAATAGTTAACATCAGTTGTAATATGTCAGTCAATCGGACATTAGTGCGACAAAGTTGAATTGTCCGCCCTCATAATGTCACTTGTTTTCTCTCCAGCCTTAGCGATTAGATTAAACACACATACACTGGCATGGATATAAACGACAACAGAACACCGGTTAATAAATTAAACCACCAAACAGTTTACATTGTACCGGTTATTAAACTTTACTACCGTTACCTGAGCGATTATCTATAATACATCTTAGAACATTTCCAATTGAAATTTTTTGCAGCAAGTAACATTTTGTCCAAAGGTTTTATCTTTTTCAGTAAAGTACAGTGAGCATTTTAATTTGAAATATCGGCCACGTCCAATAGTCCAATGTGAACAGAATTCATAATGAATATTTCATAAATAACATTAAAAAATAGTAATGGTTAATAATTAAATTTAGATAAATTTTAAGAAACACCTAAAAAGTATAATACGTGTATATTGTTTGTTGCGCAGGTATAATATATTTGCTTGAGCAAAATTATTGCGTAAGTAATACAATTAGCTTAATTATAATCAGAGTTATAGACCAACGCCAGACTAAGCAAAATAGATGGTTTCATGTGCACATTTGAAAATACTATTATCTTCAGCGACCACCTACTAACTTTTATAGGTCACTGTAAACTTAAAAATTTATTGAGATACATTGCGAATATTTGAGCAGTCAATGAGATACTTGTCTGCATTCACTTACAATACAAAAGTTAAGAGGCAATAAAACGTCTAAACTATCGGTTGCGTTCCGCTTTTGCGTTTACATATTTTGCAGCTCAAACAAATTTGTTAATATCCACTACCAAACTTCCTCAACCTGGTGTGCTAGACAAAATAACCCTGCAATCGTAGGGCATAGCAACTTGGTTGGTGCAAAGTAAGACCGGTGTTTCACGCATGTTTATACATAAAAATGTTTTGTTCTGGAAAAATTACGACATGCTTAGTGCTTTTCAATTTCAATAAAAGATAGGAATGTGAGTGTTAATAAACTTTAAGAAGCAATTTTATTTTAAATCGACGAGCTCTGGAACTGTGCAACTTAAAACAATTTGTTAGATTACTCGCAGTAAAATTCGAGTATGCTAGTTCCATGTAAAACTGTGCTTTGTTACGTTTAGTATTTTTAATAATTTAGATCTGATATCTGTTTTTCTCCGCTTTTAGTGTGAAATGTTTATTTCTCTTAAAATATCATTAATATATAATATATTTCCAAGGTAAATCAATTGATAAGATGGAGCGAATTTGATGCTGTATATTGAAAACGTTTTTAAAATTCTTATCTGAGAATAGTTTTTCATGTTTTTGTTGAATATCTATCCAAAAGCATTATCGTTAAATGCGAGAAATATATACTAAATTCATATATTTTTATTCAGCACAGAAAAAGATATATATAAATATTATCTACTTGATTGAATACGGTAATGATTACCAAGATCTTCAAAAATTGATGTTTAATCAGGCCTGAACTTGTGTATTTGCTGGGGTAAAATGTATTCAGAATTGAATGTACTGGCAAATTTTGATGCAATTCGGCTCACATATGAAACAATTTTGTTGAAAACATTTTCAGACTCGTTATCTCAAAAGGAATTTTGTTGATAAGTTTGTCTGGCTCAATATTTATTTTATAAATAGTGAGTTGGCTTAAAATTCTCATGACCGAAGTCTTTATGAGTGTTACTACATTACAGCTTGAATATTCAGTCGCATAGGAAATTGTATTACAAAACTTGCTCACATTTATTGCTAAAATATATATTAGGTGTAGGGCGTATTAGCGGTTCCTACTGATGAGTCGACAGCATGCACGAAACAGATGTGCACTTGCGTTTATACATATCGTCTATGCTGAGTTTCGCATATTTTTCTAAACAAATTTAAACTAATTTTTCGCCAGATACGCAATACGTAATGGACAAATATTAATAAAGTAATATATTAATAAAAAGAAACTGGATGAGACAAATTCAAGTCAAATTTTTATAAAACCATTTAAGAAAAAAGAGGTAACTCATAGGGAATGGCGGACATGCAGAAAAAAAATTATAAAATTCATCGAATGAAAATATATTTATTGTTTTACTGTAAAAAATTGACTTAACTAAAATATTTTACGACAGAAAAATAGCATTTTCACAAAATGCAATATACAAAAAAATATGAATTGATCAATTTTCATAAAAATTAGTAAGAGAATTTCTGGTTTTGTGAGAATATCAGTTAGTATAATTAATAGACCCTGTTAATAGTTTGATCATCAGAATTACGCCTTTTTAAAGAAGTGAGTTCTGTGAAATTATTCTTATGGTATATATGACTAATTATGTTTCACCTAGGTAGAAATATTCTTCTAATAATTTTTAAGTTTTATACCAATGTGCGTTTGTTTATGGTACTCATACTGATAAATAATTAATGAGCATATGTATATATTAGCAAAATACTACGCTATAAGTAGATTATGTAGCCATATACTGCTTAGAGTTTGTCTTCCATTGCAAGCGATTACCATCTCGGAAATGAATGCTGTTATTTATTTAGAATATTGCAATCAGAAAGAGAAACGTTTATCACTACGCCCAGCAGAACACATATTTGTGCGGAGATAGGTAGTCATTAATAATGTAATTACACTAATGCATTGTTTATGACGTTTTAAAGGAAATTACCATTTTGAGCTGAGTCAACTGAGTAGATCCATGAACGCCAATAGTGGGATAATTATTCAATGATATTTTATGGTGATGAATTGAATTTCTGTCGATAGTTATAACGAAAAAGTGTATTCTGTATTCGCTATTCTGTGATTTTAAAATCTACTGAAATTATTATCGTTGAGAAATCGACTAGGTACGTTAAAGTTATTTATAAGCTGGTAAAAATTAGGTATATAATATCAGTAAAGCATAAAGTTAATTAAATAATTTTTTATCCACCCCATGGAGGCAAGTCTGCAGAACTTATTGTGTTTAAAATAACTTTATTACATGTTGAATTGATTTGAAGCCGATCACATGCTAATATACACTTTTTTAGGTTGATACCTATTATGGCCCAAAAGGTAAACAGAACGACCTGATGTCTCGTGTCAACTTAGGCGGACTCGGAGATGTCGGTACGAAAATTGGTTGGACTACGTCAAATCGAATGCTTCTTGTGTCGATGGGTCACGTCGTAGACACATTATGCGAACAGAAGTGGCAAAAATTACCAAAATCTATGTACACCCATGCGAAGGATGAAGGTCATGGAAAACAATCAATCATTTCATCGGACTATTACAAAATAGGCAGAAAATCTCGTGTCATCAATAATTTAAACGGTGAAAGAATTAGGCGGAACTCCAAGATGGCAGCGTCTGAGGCACAAAAATATGCGCAAAAGAGCAATGTAACATATGGGACTATTCTATCGTCAGGCGAAATAGATGCTGGGAATAAAATGCTATATAATTTCAATTCATCCAGCCTGTTTAAATCGACATTTGAGTAAGCAAATATTGTGGATTACGTAATAACGTGTTTTCATTTCGCTTGTTTTGTGCTTATATTAAAATCAATTTTTTTTCATATAATTTTCATTTATAATTTAATTTATTGTAATATCTATTGGCAAGGATTATCACATTTTCATGATAATAATAATAGCTACAACAACACCACCACCGCATCAACAACAATACTAGTACTACTTCTGCAACACTACTTCTACTACTACACTACTACTAGAAATACTACTACTAATACCACTATTTTTACTACTAATTCTAGAAGTACTAATACAACCACTACTTGCAATACTATAATTACTTCTAATTATACTTCCACTATGGCTTCTACTGCTACTACTTTTACTACAACTAATTCTACAACTACTGATATTACTATTACTTCTACTTTTTCTACAACACTAAAACCACTACTAATACTACTACTACTAATTCTACTACTACTTCTACTACTACTAATAATAATAATAAAAATTATAATACTTCTACTTCTAAAACTATTACCTTTACTATTACAATTTTTTTATTACAACTAATTTTAAAAATTATTGAAATTAATACAAATATTACAACAACATCCATTGTTACTACTACAACAAACACTAATAATATTAATACAACTACTACTGCAGTTAATTTTACTACTACAACTATTAATACTATTGCTCATACTTCTTTGTATTAATTCTACTGATAGCAATAACAATAATAAAGTATTCTTTTGAAATGCGAGCTTTAATAAAATTCATTGTACCCATCCTGTGTGCAACAACAAAAAGAAATTTTATCAGATATAAGAAAATTTTCTTTCTCGTGGTCTTCTCAAATATCTACTCATGAACATATCGTTATATATAAATTGGAAAGCAAAACAAGATAGAAATATGTGAACAAAGAGAGTGTGAAAAATAGAAACCAATCAAATTGCCTGCGGCACATCCAGTTCAAGCTCAATGCTTGTACGTGCTTCTTCTGCTTACATAAATCCGGCTGCAATTTGTTTATCCATAAGGCTTCGTATGTGGCTAGCTCCCTTTTTTTGCATTTAGTAATTACTTTGAATGCTACGTCTGGAGAACATACGTGCGATGTTTCGATGATGTGTTGCGCAATAAGCCCCTTATCTCCAGTGTTGGCTGAGATTTTTCTAGGGCACCTAGAAAATACATCATTAAAGAGTGACATAAGTAAATGTGCTCAATATATACGGTACGTGGATGATATATTTCTTGTACTTAAAAACAGGTCGCAATCACGAACATTGCTTCAAAGTTTCAACAAAGCACATAAGAATATCGGTTTCACGTCGGAGCACGAGAAAGATGACTGTCTGCCTTTCCTAGATGTACTATTAAAGAAAAAAACTAATGGTAAATTAAGCAGAACAATTTACCATAAACCAACATGGTCTGCACAGTATTTGCATTACAGCAGTTTGTGCCATTTTAATATAAATTATCAACAGTTCGTGGTTGCTTTTCAAGAATTGACAGGTTGGTTAGTCAAGATTCTAAAGAAAATGAATATAATAAGGCAATTAACGATTTAATGTCTAATGGCTATCTCAGACAATTAATTGAATCAATTATTAAAAGGGGAGTTAACCAGAAACAGACGTACTATGGGCCAGAAAAGAAAACCGTCTACCTAAACATCCCATTTAAGGGGGATACAGTTTCCCGAATGGCACAAAAGAAAGTTGAAGCAGCATTGACACGCACATTTAATGCAGCCTAACTACGAGTGTTATTTAGGGTGACACATATGCCGTTACCAACAATCAAAGAGAAACAGCCGTTAATGTCGATATCAAATATTATTTACCAATATACATGCGCAAGTTGTCGATCCACTTACGTAGGCCGATCGACCAGACGGTTAATTACTCGAATGAGAGAACATTGCAACTTAAACGCCTGTTTTAAATCAAATGGTGAATACACGTCTGCTATTGCGCAACACATCATCGAAACATCGCACGTATGTTCTCCAGACGTAGCATTCAAAGTAATTACTAAATGCGAAAACAAAAGGGAGCTAGCCACATACGAAGCCTTATGGATAAACAAATTGCGGCCGGATTTATGTAAGCAGAAGAAGCACGTACAAGCATTGAGTTTGAACTGGATGTGACGCACGCAATTTGATTGGTTTTTATTTTTCACACTCGCTTTGTTCACGTATTTCTATCTTGTTTTGCTTTCCAATTTATATATAAAGATATGTTCATGAGTAGATATTTGAGAAGACCATGCGAAAGAAAATTTTCTTATATCTGATAAAATTTCTTTTTGTTTTTGCACATAAAAAGGGTACAATGAATTTTATTAAAGCTCGCATTTCAAAAGAATCATTAATAAATATTATTCCATGGACTACGTTGTTGTGTTCTCATATTTTAAAAAATGATGAAACTTGTATCGACAAATTTTATAAAGCATCCTGGTTACCCTATTCCATGAAAGATTATTAATGCGTATATATCCGATTCGTGAAGACAGTGAATGTGTGGAACGCGTGGTGTATCTTAAAAATTGTCTATGTGAGGAAATAATCCTAACATACGTGATTAAGCGTTGGAAAAGTACCAATCAGAATCAATAAGAGAATATTCATCGCCGCATTCTAAGAATGTCATCGCAAGGAGAGGAAGTAAAAGCGGATAGCTACAAAATTAAATGTCTATCTATAGAGTCGAAACTACAGATGATAGAAGATGAAATTCGAATTAATCTTTTAAAGGAGGTGACATGGATTACAGAAGGTGCGAGGAAGAGAGAGATAAAAAAAACTAGCGCGTAATGCAGTGCAATGTTCTATGGTCAAAATATCTCCTGAGAATCCAAGTAAAGTTATTTTTAATTAAACTGACGTCAAATTAACGAAACAAAAAAAAGTTCTCTCTCTAGAGCCGAAATACTGTATAACAAAAAGTAGAATTTGCGAACATAATGAAATACATATGCAGGTATCAATTTAATGCTTTTTTGAAGATGCTACAAAACAAAATTCAACGAAATACTACGATGTCGCACACTTTAAACCTGACCTCCGTAGTGCATATGGCCAATATTTGCGCACATTCAAATTCAATAAACTGGTCACTGAAAGGCATCTGGAGAAACTAAATGAGCCACAACGAAACAATCAAATCAGACTCATGAAGCCAGACAAAGGGACAGGCGTGGTTTAATGAACTCTACGGAATATAGTTACAAATTCTGAGCGAGAAAAACCATATTTAAACGCGAAGAAGTACAACGTCATACTACAATAAAAGTAGAAAATTCGATAACTAAGATTCTAAACAGAATTATTTCGCAGGTCGAAGCTAAAAAAGAAACCAACATAGAGCAAAAAAATTCATATATTTCAGAATGTAAAAATAAAAAGGCAGTATGTCCAACGCAACCGATATTATATGGGTTGACTAAGGTAATCAAAATGACCAACAATGACAGACTTCCTCATTTCAGACCAATTTTATCTATGGTGAATTCTCCGCAGCACGGGGCAGCCAGATTATTATGCCTGATTATAAAACCTACTATGTAAGGAAGAATGGAGCACGTGGTAGAGGATAGCTTTCAATTTGTGGAAAAATCGCGACTTGAATTTAAAAGAAATAAAAATGTTGTCCTTCGATATAAAGTCCCGCTTTACTAGTATTCCAATAAATAAAATTATAAATATCCTGTGTGAATATATATATATATATATATATATATATATATATATATATATATATATATGCAGCGGAATCGCGGATAAAATTGGACGAAATAAAATAACTACGTTTATTATGTACATCCAAAGTAAAATTTGTATTCCAAGGAGTCGTTTACAAACAATTTGACGGCATAGGTATGGATAATCCTCTTGGACCAGTATTGGCAGTTATATAAATACATCATTTGGAAACAACTAGATTAAAACCATTTATTAATGAAGCTCATTCTTACGTACGCTACGTTGACGATACTTACATTGCCGTTGAAAAGGATGAAAATACAAATGCACTGATACATAACATAAACAAGGTAGACCAAGCGATCAAGTTTACAATAGAAGAAGAACAAGACGGATATTTATCTTCTCTAAATGGAAAAATAACTAGAGATGAAGAAGGTCAGTTCCCAACAAATCAAGCTAGACTGGGCAGTATATCAATTATTTCACTAGTGTGCCAAGGGCCTGTTAATCAATTTGGATACACGAATACGCAGGATTTATTTACCGAACAACATTGAATTACAGCTAAATTTGCTTCGCGGAGCGTTGAGAGATAAAGGTTAACCCGACTGGTTTATCGAATATAATTTGAGGCAAAGCAACAAAATCAAGACCAATTTGGAGGAAAAAAATACCACAGAGATTAACGCTTAGTGTTCCCTTTGGAGGTGATCTTCCAGCTGAGACATCCAAAGAAAACTAATTCGAGCGACTAAAGCACAGTTTCCAACAATAAAAGTGAGAGTTACTTTCAACACACCAAAACAGATGCGCAAAAATGAAAAGGATAGCCTCTCTGTAGCGCCAATACCTTTGGCTCTATACAAATTTAAATGTACCTGCAACGCTCAGTACATCGGCAGATGAAAAAGGGGCTTGAAGCTAGAATAAATCAGCATCTTCCTCAAAAACTATTAAAGAGGGATGCAGCTCCTGCACAAAAATCAGTAATTTGCGAACATGTACTACTCACAGGTGACGCTGTTACTAGTAACAATTTTTCAGTTCTGTACAAAGCAAAATAGAAAAAATGCTTCTGGCTTCTAAAGATATTGCAATTAATAAGCTGAACCCCTACAAAAACGTGCAGAAAATAATTCAGGAAGAAATTAAATTGGACTGGAACAAAGACATAACTGACAGGCCTTCAAAATTAGCCTACGTTCCGCAAAATACGACACACCCATTAATTAAGGACGCACTTGCAATGAAAGCGAGGACACACCAGATGACGTTAGACAAAAGGAATGGTCTAAATTGCGCAAAACAAAGACTGACATAAAAAAGAAGGGTTTGGTTACGGAAAATATAAAGTTGGGATTGGATGAACGAATATATTAACGAATCCATAATAATGTCTGTAGATACTTGCAAAAATAAGATTTATTAATATGTGTTGTGTTCTCATATTTTTTAAAATGGTGAAACTTGTAACGATATATATATATATATATATATATATATATATATATATATATATATATATATATATAATTATAAGGCACACGTGAAGCCACCGTGGAAATTGGTGCAGTACTGAATATTGTAAAAATTAAACAATTATTGATAGCGCGCGCACTAATAACATTTGATTAAATGGAGTTTGCGAGGTTGATGTAAGCAACTAACCAGTTATGCGAATATTTGTCAATATACACTAAAATTGTATGACGAAGTGTATGTGCCGCGGTTTAAATAAATCCTGGCCAGGACAGAACTGGTCAACCGGATGAATTGCATTTGCCACCATTTATAATGCCCATAGTTTGCTTACACATATACATACATTCGGATGTATACATATGATTATGTATATTCATATATATATATATATATATATATATATATATATATATATATATATATATATAATTTGTAAACAAAGTAAGCCACAGGTTAAAACAGAATGTTCAGAATTCAAAAACATAAAAAATTAAGAAACTTATGTTCCATAAGATTATAAAATACGCTTTTTAAGATTTTACAATAAATAAAACATTATCTGATTGATAATATTAACAAATACAATTTAGTGTTAGACTATTAAGCCCAGATACTATGTGGATCTATTCTACCATCCCGGTGCAAACAGCATTTGGTTCATTAAACGTATTCTATTTTGGATCCCGGATGCAACATAAGAAATTTAAGAAGTATTGTAGAGATATTATATGCATTTGTGTCCTTTACACAATTTATATTCAGAAAAATTTTCTATGTACATGTTAAATGTGTCCCTGAATATGTCCCGGTCGCAAGCACATGCGTGCATTATTTTAAAAACAGGTTTGAAGAAAGAAACACTCAATCACAACTTGTTTGTTAGATTTATGGATGACATTTTCATAATTTAGATTCACGGGAATAGCATGTTCGAGAAATGTTTTGATTTAGATAATTAACAAGGAGAAATACAATTTTTAATTGAAAAGAACGATAAGATGTACTATCATTCCTTAATGTAAAACTGAAGATGAATTGTCAATTTTAAGAAAAGATACTTAATTAAGTATATCACTAAACTTCTTTTCTAACCACACGTATATAATGAAAATATTGAATTAAACAATCTATGATATAAACAAGTTTATAAATAGTATAATTGTAATACAGAGATATTGTAACGGAGCGACTGAAAGTACGAATGTTTATCGGATTAATTTAACAGAAAAGACTACGAAGAAGACGTAAATACGTTTTGGCTGTAAAATGCATTAGGAAAATCCTAAAACTGAATTACAAAAACATAGCATTATGATATCTAAATTAACAGTCCTATTTAAATCAGTGTTGTGATCTAGGAATTACAACCAGTCCCGCAATATACACATATTTTTAGCTATAAATTAAGAATTCTATAATGTAAAAAGCAATTCATCCAGTAGAATGGTTCTTTTTTCATTTCTAGGAACTCTACACATACCATCCATCATTTTCCGTCCGTCTTTGTGTCTGTTATTCTAACCACTGAGCTACACTGCCGCACGCTACACACAATTTTCACGTAAAACTAACGAATTTATTTTGGTCAGTTTTTCCTTTAGGTGGAGTCTATAAGGCATATTTTTAGACCTAATGTTCCAATTAACCATCCAAAATCTTTCATTAGAGAACAGACACCAGGCTACCTCGGGATGCAGTTGTGAACGGAACATTAATATAATTAAACGATCATTGGTTGAGCGAGCAGTGATTAAGATGATTTAAATTAGGGTTGCGATCTTGATGCAATCACCGGTCCCATTGTATTTAAATTTGTCCGTCTACTCTAAGCATTGTTTAATGTAAAAATGGAAACAGAAAGCAGACGGTTTTCGTTTTAATTTGAAACTCATCACGTATTCTCCAGAATGTGCCGCAGACTGGGCCCCAACCTACGAAAACATGTCATTGAATCAGTTTCTCTAACCACTAAGACACCTCGCCACAAGCTTCAAACACTTAGCAATTATATACTAAATCATTTGTCTTGGTTAGCCTTTTATTTAGGTGGGGCATATGTGGCATCTATTTAGAAATAAAGTTAAAATCAATGTTTGTTTAATTATATAATATTTCAATTCAATAACACTTCCCTAAGTAGCGTGATTTCTGTACTATAATGACAGATTACAGGTGTTTTGTTGGAACTTGAGGTCTAAAGAGAAGTCATATAGGAAAGGCTAACAAAGAAACATAAGTTAGTTTACAAGTTAAAATTGTGTGTAGTATACGGCTTGGTGGCTCAATGATTAGAGCACTAGATTCCGAAGAAGACATGCCCAGGTTCGTGCCCTATCCACGACAAACTCTGTACAGTTCGTGATGAGTTCCGAATAAGGACAAACCCGATCTATTGGATGTATTGCCTTTTCCAAACAAAACAATACTCAGTTCATACTGACAATTATGTGTAAATAATTGGTCAGGTTTTTATATCAAGATCGTATATTTGATTAAAAGTAATTGTTATCACGCCAGCACAACCAAAGTTAGTTTAATAATATAAATTTTCATTTCAATACCACTTCCCCATGTAACGTATCTGATCTATAATGACAGATTGACGATGATTAGTTGGAACTTTAGGGCTAAATGGATGCTTGATATGCTCTAACTAAAGAAAAGGCTAACCAAGAAACTTTAGTAAGTACACAACTAAAAAGTGTGTGCACCAGGCAAAGCATGAAAATGAATTTCTGGCTTTGAACGATAACAGTTATCCCATTTCGCGGTAATCATGACATCATTCGATTTAATATATAAAAGATAGATAGTGTTTGTGGCGGAGAAATAATATATATGCAATTGTGTATTAGGTGTTGCGAACCTAGTGATGTATTAGTTCAAATATGACCAGAATGATAAACAAATCAGCATTTGCGGAACCTATAGTTTCAACTCTTTCTGGTCGAGCTACCGAGGCAACTCAGATGGATGGATGATACCATTAATTGCTCTCTTGTTAACTTAATAACGCCGTATTCTTCCTTTATAACTATAAGACAATTGAATAGAGCAAAATTCCAAAAGATCTAGCGGAAAAGTGGACCTGGTTATTTTTTCAATATAGGCATATATTTCTTTGGAAACCAGCGGAGTGGAGATCTAAATTCCCAGAAATGACCGCGTAAATTAAACGCGTATCTCATTCACTCTGACTTCATTAAAGATATAAGTTGTGATCATTGCGTATCGGAGAATGAGAAGAACATTTTTTGAAAGACTAGTAAGAGTATAACATGAGAATCATGAGTTTCTTCCTAACTATCTTAAAATAATCAAAGAAGCATCAAACTCTTCCACATTAATGAATTAAGTCATTTTAGTATCAAATCCTCCTTCTGTTCTATCCTAGTTAGTTTCAAAACAATTACTGCAGTCCCCGATTCTACTTATAAAATTGTTAAAATAGTAAATAAAACGCACGTCTCAAACAGAGAAAGAGACTACTTTGTCTTACTTGAAAACCCGTTAGACAATAATTTAAGAATCAGTAATAAAATAATTAAAATGTTAGGTTGTAAGTTAAAATTAACACAAAACATTCGCATGTCTACCGCAGTCTTTCTTTCTTTCTCCGAAAATCTATATCAACAACCAATGGAGAAATCGCTCAATTAATGTACACAAACACACACACACAAATACACACGCACCATTTTTCCATAGTACAAAGTTGAAATATTAAAATCAAATGTAAACGCCCCGGCTTCAAGTAAATGCCGTACGATGTTACAAACTCGGTTAAGGTGCTCTGAATAGAGATTAGTTACTGATATGGGGGCCCTTAAGAGGGCCTGGTAATGCGTTCGCTTGAAGTCTTCAGAGTTGAAGATGTCCTAGAGCCTTGGGTGGACTCTGGTTGAGTTTTTGCTCCCGTGGTTGAGCTG
This sequence comes from Eudiplozoon nipponicum, assembly GCA_029291075.1. Classification (NCBI taxonomy): domain Eukaryota; kingdom Metazoa; phylum Platyhelminthes; class Monogenea; order Mazocraeidea; family Diplozoidae; genus Eudiplozoon; species Eudiplozoon nipponicum. The sequence continues at coordinate 2,572 of JAQBSW010010814.1, read as the reverse complement.
TAATCGCGTTGTGGATGGTGTCCTGCAGGTCCTGCAGGTTCTGCACTCAATTGGCTCGTCTCTCCGGTATCCCGCATCAAGATGAGTCACGGATGTAGTTAGTTGTTGGTGAAACTATCAAATCACCAGCGTAGGTATTGACAGCCGACAGAGCGCACACGTATTGACAGCCGACAGAACGCACACGCGTGAAGCAGGTAGAAGGCAAATGCCACAACTGACTTGCATGGTAAATTACCGTGCTTAAATAGCATGCAATATGTGTACTTGCATACTATTGGTTAAGCGTGGTTAAACGTGGTTAAACGGCAATTTGCTTTTTTCTCATTGGTGCAACGTAAATAAATTTGAATTTAATTTACGCAATATGTCGGCGATTGATTTGTGTCGTTACAACACTTTCCTCTCTGAAAAAAAGAAAAAAATATTCCTCTCTGCGAGGCTAGATAAGAAATGCATGACAGAGTTCGAACCAAGCTAAGCAAAAATATGATGAACCATAAGTGCTGGGCTTAAATATGCTTGTTGGTTGCTTCAACAATGATATGATGCCAGGTAACCACTAGGAATTGCTACACAAATTGTTAGCTCTAGTGGACGGTCATAGCACGTGAGGCAAAATAGAGCAGTGTAAGTTTTGGAGCCGCAGCGTGAAGATTTCGAGGTAAATCGCCTCTGAATTTGCCAGGTTTAAGATAAAACCTAAGCAAGTTGGATCGTTGTCAATGTGTTTGTATACGACCAAAGGAGCTAGAGTGCTCGACGTTGTGGTCATGACATTTGTAGAGTGGTCTTTGTGAAATAGATAAAGTTGAGATATGCATTGAAAGTGGCCTGTACCATGATATGAAGCTGATCACTACTTAGTGTTGCTACACGAAAGCGTTAGCTCTAAGTAGCTGGTCATACCAAAATAGGCAGTGTAATGTCATGTGTGAGAAATACATTATAATGTAAAAATATATACATTAAAATCAAAGGTAATTGCATAAAAATATGTACACGAACATTGCCTCAGAGATGGCATAATACCAAAGAACTGTTCAAAAATGCTACACAATTGTTAGCTAAGAACAGCTGGTTATGCCACGTGAGACAAATACTAAAAATTAACGTAAGGTTAAAAAATTTTATAGTTAATGTTAATGTTTAAAAAAATTAATTACGCGTTATACAAAGCAGGTTGAGATTGTGGGCAGACGGAACCTGAGACGTGTGTAGAATGTTGAACGCTCTCAGGATCAGGTGGTTCGATAAACGGTTTTAACCTGTCTATGCTTACTGATAAATACTGTTTGTTGCGAAGAACTAATATATATGCAAGTATGTATTAGGTTTTGCGAACCTAGTAACAAATTAGTTCAGTTGTGACCAGAAGGATAAACCAAAGGCAGCATGAACGGAAAGTATAATCTCATGCACATTCGTTTCGTGCTTACTGGCGACTCATCAGTAGGAGCCGGTATTACGCCCTTTAACCACTATATATTTGGTAGAAGAATGTGGAATAATAGGACCGTACAGACTCGGTATATATATTATATAGTGTGAGGTAGCATTGAAGTCGTATTGTCGTTGACTTCAGATTATGTTAGCTTCACTATTACAGGTTTACACATTCGTCTAGGAGATTGTACGGTCCTATTATTCCACATTCTTCTACCAAATATATAGTGGTTAAAAGGCGTAATACCGGCTCCTACTGATGAGTCGCCAGTAAGCACGAAACGAATGTGAATGAGATTATACTTTCCGTTCATGCCGCTTTTGGTTTATCCTTCTGGTCACAACTGAACTAATTTGTTACTAGGTTCGCAAAACCTAATACATGCTTACTGATGTCGGTGTAGCGCCTTGCATAATGATGAAGTATTTTGGCTGTTTTAGTAAAATCGGGTAAGGACCGCGATACTTGGGTTGTAGTGGTGCAACAGCATTATTGTTGCGAACGAGTACTCTCTTGCAGCTGTGGAGCTCTGGGTGAACGAAGACTGGACGAGGCGTGTGTCTCGGCTGCTGTTCGGACATGTTACCGAAATGAAGTCGAAGGCGGGTAGCTTCGTTTTGTGGGTCATCTTGTGCCGGTAGTAGACGTGGGAGCTGACTAGGCAGGCGTAGATCCATGCCATACAAGAGTTGTGACGCAGACGTTTTAATGGATTCTCGAGTACGAGAACGCATGGCCAGCAGAACTAAAGGTAGTGCATCGACCCAGTTGCCATTAATGGACGAGGATGCTAAAGCTGCTTTGAGTTCCCTATGCATTCTCTCTACCATGCCATTAGCTTGGGGATGGTAGGCAGTCGTCTGGCGTAAGATGCATCCCATGTACCGCAAGGTGGTTTTGAAACGATCAGATGAGAAGCAAGTGCCTCTGTCCGTGATGACCTCATTGGGAACACCGTAATTGGATATCCATGCAGAGATAAAACCGTTAGTTACTTCGTCTGCAGAAATGGTGCCAAGAGGTAATGCCGCAGGCCACCGTGTAAATCTATCGATCATAGTTAGAAGGTAGCTGAAACCTTGAACCTTTGTCAGATGAACTATGTCGATGTGGACGATGGCTAGG
>JAQBSW010010813.1:0-22579 GCA_029291075.1 Eudiplozoon nipponicum | reverse complement strand
TAAAATAAATATAAATATATCTATCTTGAATGAGGATACCACATTTGCCACAAGTTGTGTTTTACTCCTGTGCGTATTGTGTCGACCCTGAAGATGAACCTGGAAATTCGGGTTCGAAAATTCGGAAAAAGAACAATGGAAAATCTTGTTCCAACGTCATTTTCAGACAATCAGCTAATTAAAGGCTTAAAAAGAAGGGACAAGTGAGAACCCATCAATTGAGGCCAAAAATTACATCACCTGAAAATGAAAAAAAATTCAAGATTTTACCGACCTATGAGTGCTATCAATTGTCCCGCACAAGAAAAATGCGGTCAAATCCACAACAAGAAGGACAGCACTGCGCAACCGAATGCATCTTTTATAATCGTTATTTATATGACTCATTTTTTAGCTTTTTTTCCTCATGGGTTAACTAATAGGCAACATAAGAAATGGGCTTGTTTCATTTAATTTTCATTATGTATAAATATTAAGTCAATAAATAAAACAAATGTATGTACTTAAGCCAGTTTAACAAGAAACCCAAACAGATCATTGATAGATTATATTTAACTAATCTATTATTTTAGCAAAATAATCCTTAATTCGATTGATGTTGAGTTTTCCGATTTAATGCAAGCATAATGAGAGAAATTGAATTAATCTTTTAGAACACTTATATATTGTTTTTATGAAAGAACGAGTATATATGCAATTGCGTATTAGGTGTTGCGTACCTAGTACCAAATTAGTTCAAATAGGATGAGAAGGTTAAACCAGAGTGAGTATTATCGCAAGGTACAATCTTGCTGGCGACTCAACTGTCAAGAAATGTCGGACAGCTGGACGATACAATCTCCTATATCAATATTTATTCATGCAGTAATGAAAATTATTTCATATAGTCTTTGAAAATGCGACTCCAAAGCCAACTTACTACATATAATATATATACCGGACCTTTAAAGTATACCAACACTATTGTTGTCGAATCGGCACATGGTACCAACACAACGCATTTCGAGATATGCTAAATACACCACAATTGAGAATTACAACTACTTCTGAACACCTGTTACTGCAACAATTACATACAGTCTGGTATTGATGGATATCAGTTATCGCATTGCGCAGTAATCATGCCGTCATTCAAATTGATATATAATAGTTATATAATGTTGTTTGCGGAGAACTAATATATATTCAATTATATATTATGCATTTAATACATAGTGAAAATTAGTTCAAATAGGACCAGAAGGATGAACAAAATTGAGTATGAATGAAAGATATAATGTTGACGGGAGACTTACCTGTATGAGCCGTTACTATCCCTACAGCAACTGTATAATTGGGCAAGACATGTGGTACAAAAATGAATAATCTTTTTTAATTTTGTCGTCAATCGGCTATTAATATGACTATTACATGCCACTGAGTAGCGTCTTTGAGATGATGAGAAGTTGATAGTTGTGTTTCACTTGAATGACTGTTACACTTGCCGGTAATTACATATAACAGTTTATTTCAAAGTCTTTAGCAAACACACACACACATACACATAAACACAGAGACTTGGCATACACTTATCTAATGAATAGTCAGATGTTGCTAAATTACTGTAATTTCACTGGGATGAGTGTACACATGCAGTAATTGATTACTCCTCAACCCCAAAACAAACGAGAACACATACGCACAGACATGACGTACGCTTCTTTAGTCAGTCGTCAGTATTTGTTATTAATTCACTGTCATCTCATTTTGAAGAGTGTAAACTTGCAGGCAAATACACAAACCAGTTTGAATATATATATATATTATATATATGGTGTATACACGTATATATATATCATATATGATGGATATATAGATATATATTAAAGATGTAGGAAGAAACCACATGGATGCTTACATGCTTATCTATATATAAATAATATATAGTGGGTTACTTACAGGCTTATCTATATATACATAATATATAGCGTGTTGAATTATATATAAATGGATGTTTTTATAAGAAGTGAGTTAGTATATATATATATATATAGAATTATAATTAAGTAAATAAAATTTAAATATATATATATATATATATAATACTAATTTATTATATAGATATATACATGATTTCGACACAGATATTTTAATGGAGAAACTGTTTTATTAACCTCTCTCTCGGTCTATAACCGATTGCAAGCTGGATGGGATTAGGTAAACTGGGGGCATGTGTGTATTACTGCAGGATTGAAATCAAAATTTTGTTGATCTTTCTATGTGTCCGGAACAGAAATTAAATATAAACATCATGGATTGGCGTGTATGTCAATCCATTAGGTGTGCATATAGTTATTCCATAAAATGTCACTTTAGTAAAATACACATGTTTATAGGTGGTTGTGTGCGCGGAGGGGACAAGGCTAAGTTTTTTGTATACATTTGAGTATTAGAGACTAGGTATGAAGACCGGATATTAGGAAGACAATTAAAAATTATTATAGTCAAGGTTGCGGTCTTGATATAAAAACCTGACCCATTAATTACTTACATATGTCGGTATAAACTAAGAATTGTATAGTGTAGAAAAGGCAACTCATTTCATCAATTTCATCAGTTCTTTGTCTCTATATTTTAAATCCACTATTTTAAGACTTCTTATAATCATAGATTTTAGAATGCCTATTTTCATCCCAAATGGGTGATTAGAACAATAATTCAGGAGGATACCAGAATAAGTATCCTTCCTGTAAATATCTTTCTCTAATGTCTGACCCATTCGATTTAATTTTACATCTAGAAACGATAATTCTTCTTTGTTTTCTTTTTCCAATGTGAATTTTACCTCTCCCAGTTGATTAGCTAAATACAGAAAATTCTCCAACTCCTTGTCCCCGTGATTCCAAATTAGGAAGATGTCATCTAGGAATCTTAAATATAAGCTTGGTTTGAGGGGAGATCTAAGTAGGAGATTTTTTCTAAATAATGCATATAAATATTAGCGACTGGGACTGATAATGGTTGTCCCATAGGAATAAATTTAACTTGAAGGTATAATTCATTTCTAAATATAAAGTATGTAGCGGACATACAAATTTTAAACATTTCCAAAATACTACTTAACATCATTTTACTCCCTTCTAGTATTTCAGGGTATTCCGTGAGACAACGTTGGACACACACTAATGCAACCTGTACCGGAATGTTCGTATACATAGATACCACATCCAGGCTTGCCAGTTTATCATTCTCTAATAATTTATATTTACTAATAATGTCAGTAAAGTGATAAGTATTCTTTAAGATTATTATCAAAAACGTTCTGACTGGTATACTTTATCAGTTGAGGGACTCACAGTGTTGCTTGTATGATATTCAGATTATATTTATGGTGTATACACGTATATATGCATATATATATATATATATATATATTGATGGATATATATATATATATACATGGATGCTTACATGTTTATCTATATATACATAATATATAGCGAGTTGCTTACATGCTTATCTATATATACATAATATATAGCGTGTTGAATTATATATAAATGAGATTTTAAAAAAAATATTTATAAAATACTACGAATTTATTATTTAGATATATACATGATTTCGACACAGATATTTTAATGGAGAAACTAATTTATATAGGATATGAGTATTATGTGTATTTGGTTGAGAGGCGATTTCGTTAGTGTAGACTCCGTATTCGGTCAAAACGATAATAATACTTTACTTTCTTTCAACAGTTTTATTAACCTCTCTCTCGGTCTATAACCGATTGCAAGCTGGATGGGATTAGGTAAACTGGGGGCATGTGAGGATTACTGCAGGATTGAAATCAAAATTTTGTTGATCTTTCTATGTGTCCGGAACAGAAATTAAATATAAACATCATGGATTGGCGTGTATGTCAATCCATTAGGTGTGCTTATAGTTATTCAATAAAATGTCACTTTAGTAAAATACACATGTTTATAGGTGGTTGTGTGCGCGGAGGGGGACAAGGCTAAGTTTTTTGTATACATTTGAGTATTAGAGACTAGGTATGAAGACCGGATATTAGGAAGACAATTAAAAATACATTTGGAATTAAAATAAATATAAATATATCTGTCTTGAATGAGGATACCACATTTGCCACAAGTTGTGTTTTACTCCTGTGCGTATTGTGTCGACCCTGAAGATGAACCTGTAAATTCGGGTTCGAAAATTAGGAACAAGAACAATGGAAAATCTTGTTGCAACGTCATTTTCAGACAATCAGCTAATTGAAGGCTTAAAGAAGAAGGGAAAAGTGAGAACCCATCAATTGAGACCAAAAATTACGTCATCTGAAAATGGAAAAAATAACGATTGTGTTTGTTCAGATGACTTAATCAGCATATAAACTAGCATAAAGATATGAGAGCCCGAGATTGAGTTGGCTTTAATGTCTTTGCAATAATTAAATTTAAAAAAAATTATCGTTAACTGGACTTTCTAGACTACAACTCATTTATAAAGACTAGAGATTACTTCAAGAGTAAAAAGTTCAAACATCGGGGCTTTACAGACTTAGAAGCCATGGCAGACTTAAACTTATATTTCTAACACAAAATTACGAATGCTGGATTTATGATGTGTGCAATTTTTCCTTTTCTTTAATCATTCGAAATTGCAGTCCAAAAGGAATAGAGACAAACATCCTCAATGTAGAGTTTAATTTGGAGCAGTTGGGATGAACATCATTTCAATTGGATTCGCAATTAAAAGCCAGACTACTGCTAGTTCACCGAACTGTTGGTGTATTTAAATAAAATTTCGCTCTTGACAACAGATGCCAAATTTTGCAAATTAGTATAGAAAAGCAGCCATATACAGGAATTTAGTCATAACATGCGAGGGAGAATATAGAAATAAGCTTTACGGACTCTAATTAAACCACAATTCTTCTTGTTACCATGTCATATTTTATTGTAAAACTACCGCCCTATTATTTGTTAAACTAAATTAACTATAATAAGAGAAATACGAAAACTGATTGATAGTGAAAATGCAATGCTGTTTTGCAGGCAAATTATGAAACCAACACTTAGTAATCTTGTAAAGACCGAAATTTATTTTGAATTCCTTAGCCCTCCATAGACATTGTCGTAATATGGGCAAACCCATATTCATGAGATCTAATTTAACTAGGACTAGGTTCAAATATCTTTCTTAATTATATTCACGGAAAGATTTTACGACTAGCTTATTATGCTAAAAGTATAGCTATTAAGCATAATTTCTATTCTAAATATCGACACAATTTCAAACATGAAATGGTTGGCTTCCTATTAATAAAAAGTGGTTTCAAATTCTTAATGATGGGGGATTAATTGATTTTTTCTCTACTTCAACTTGTTTAATTTTGAAATTAACGGGATACTTATATAATATTAACTTAGTTGGACGGTCAGTTAGAAGTTAAATGTTATCCAAATCATTGCTAGTTTAAATAACCCGATTCTTAGCATGCAATTCTTTAAATCAAGTGTGCGAGATTGAAGTAAACACCAATCCAAAAACAGCAAATATACAGCCAGTCGCATTCACTGACGCGTTTCGACCTTCCATGGTCATCATCAGAGTATGACGGCAAACTGACTAGCGAAGATCAAACCTCATTGCTTATATATGGAAAGCAAAATTGGACCTGAAGCTCTTACCTATTGTAGTTTTGTATACATTCTAATTGACTGGAAATATCGGGAGCACAATTTCGATGCAGTCATGAACAATAACTTATATATATATATATATATATATATATATATATCATATATATATATATATATATATATATATATATAGGTAATACATTTAAACAATCATTGATTGCGCGGGTGGTGGTAACAATTCTTTAAATCGAGTTTGCAAGTTTGAAGTAAACACCAATCCAATTCTGTTTAACCAGTCGTCGAACAACATAGCAAAACTACCGACGGTCGCACGTACTGACGCGTTTCAACCTTCCATGATGATTATCACAGTACAACGGAAAATATACTATCGAGGATCAAACCGCATTGTATTGTCTTAGCATACAAGTTTTTCATGTTCAACATTGTGTGCTATGAAGGATTCAAACTGTCTATTTGTGCGGACTAATAATATGCTTACAATTGAACTTTGTTTCTCGACGGGTTTCGACGGGACAGTAGACATTAAAATTTGCACCTGAATGGGGATTCGAGCTTCGAAACCATATTGAAGCAAGTTAAGTTTTGGTAAGTATTTTTTCAATACCGGAAGGATTAAGACTCTTCGATCTTTTTGAAATTATCCCATCTTAGAATACTTTGCTTACAAATTTCTGATTTGGAATAATTAAATTTTAATATCTGCTTGCAATTTCGTTATACTTGTCATTATTTATAAATTTACATTTCTAAACTGAGCTCTTCTTCCATTATTTTCAAAACTGATATTCTTTAGCTTGTTTCATTTTTGAAAAAAAACACCTTTAATGACAAAACTGATTAACATTTAACTTTAAAATTTCATAGCTAATAACATGATTTATCTTGTTTTTACATTTTGTAAATAAACTTTGTTTGGCAAATTATTATTATTAATTTGTATTATAAGCATTACATCCTGGAGACATAGCATTGTAAAAAACATAGGTTAGACAATAAGAAATGTGGGAAATATGTTTTAAAACTGTTAAACACCATATGCCAACCTGAATTCATTATCCGTTTGCGTGTTTAGCATCAAAATGGTAGCCGGAATAGACAAATATTTTCTTTTTTTCGAAATTTGTATAAAATCTATTTTGAGAGCAGCTAAACTACTAAACACACATTTATAGCCAATTGACACGAAAGGTGGTACACTCAATGGTGGTTTTTCAACCCTTGGTTCAGTCTGGGTTTTGCAGAGTATGGCTCAATCCAAGCCAGTGCAGTTGAAGTGATTAGCGTGGACTTACTTTTCTATTTTATCGATTGCGACTACTATTCATTACATTAACATTATGCACTAAACAAGCAAATACACAATCTCGCGCACACAACACTCACAAGATCTTTTCTCCGGCTGTACACCAGTTAAGCAAACACAAACGTTAAACTGTTCATTTACAGGCTAACTTATAACGTGCATGAACACACACACACACACACACACACACACTCAAGAGTCTAATCAAATTGCGAACACAATTGTTTTTTATCAGTACACGCATATCTATAAAGTTATACAGTCTTACAACGCACAAGGAGCACAATTTAGAGCACACTTTTTGTGTAAAAATCTGGAATTATTTACAGAATGTCAAGCGTTTAGTTTACCCAGAGATCAATTAAACGCTTCCTCAATTCATTCCATAACAATGCCTTTTATTTGAAATTTCTTCATTAATTTAACTCAAAATAAATTATTTCAATGGAGGAAACAATTCTCACAGTGCTTCAGCAATAAACCCAAGGTTATAGTTGATTTTCGCGTTTGTTAATGAATATTTGTGCAATATCTGAACTTGAGTGCAAACAGAGCCTATATATATATATATATATATATATATATATATATATATATATATATATATATATATTGTGCGTGTGTGTTTTAGCGTTGGTTCACTTTTGTGTTGCTTCGGTGCACTTGTGTGTATAGATTTCTTCATAAACATTGCTCAATCACCTGCTTAATAAAATGTGTCAGATTAGAAACATACTCACAATTACACAACAACTATATGCAGGTATACAGAATTATTGATGTGTCTACAGGGCGTGCAAAATAAGCTTTATTGAGTTTTGTACACACGTAGCGAGAAGTCGAAGCATCTCTGTTTTTTCTTGTGTCAGCGTAATTAATAGATCAGTTCGTGCTCTCTAATTCGTGTGTTTATGTTATCTCTTTGTTGTGTATTTGTGTTAGATTTTGAGTGTTATTTGAGAGCGTTTTGTTCTTGTTCGTGTGTAAACGTAGCGAAACTCTATGCTGTGTGCAAAATATTAACGAGTTATAGTAAAAAAATTAACTTTTTAGGCGATTTTAAATTACAGTAACAAAAGGAAAATAATTTTCGGAGAACTCCAGAAAGTCTAAGAAACTCAGTAAGTGACCCTAAAGTACGTCTTAATTCAAAGCGAAAACCCATCATCATATTTGGTTAATGATTTTCAACACGTAAATCGTATTACTCTGAATCAATTCATTCGTAGGTAACCAAATTGGTAAATACAACCAAATCTTTCATTAATGAATTTTAGGTATGCGAAATAGCAGGACTTATTCTCCTGGCAAAAGTTTATATCAGCGAAGAAAGAATATTTTCACATAATATCGAATTGATAATGACTATTATAATTTCTGCAGATATGTTTATCCGTCTGTATCGATATGGACATGAATGTTATTTAAGTTGAAATATGAATTTAAATTGGCTCGAAGCCTCAAACATACTTCATTGAAACTTAAAAGTTATTTTATCTGTAAACCAATATTTAAAAAAAAGATAAAGTTTTCGAACTTGAAGTAAACACCAATCCCATTGTATTTATCCAGTCGTCGACCAACATTGCAAAACTATCATCATTCACACGCACTGAGACGTGCGACTTACGGTAGTTTTGCTACGTTGTTCGACGACCGGTTAAATACAATGAGATTGGTGTTTACTTAAAGCTCGCAAACTTGCGTTGAAGAATTGTTTCCAACACACGCCCAATCAATGATTGTTTTATAGTAATAAACATATTCTGTGGTCAATTCGAAATCCGTTAGCCGATTTGCCTTTATTGTTTGACATCTATTCTGTAAGTTAATTTCCTTCAGCGGCCAGTGAAGTTTATATAAATTCACCAATACCACTGAATGTAATTTTCTGACAAGAAGTCAGGACAAATAACGGATGCTTTAAATCAAGTTTGCGAGCTTGAAGTAAACACCAACCTCATTGTATTTAACCAGTCTACGAACAACATAACAAAACTACCGCCAGCTGCAACGCACTGACGCGTTTCGACCTTCCATGATCATCATCAGAGTGCGACAGCAAACTGACTATCGAGGATAAAACAGCGTTGAATATACATGGAAATCAAATTTAGATATGCGGCTCTCACATCTAGCCGTCTTGCATACATTGACCTTGACTGGAAATGTCAGCTGCACAATTTCAATGTATGCAAGACTGCTAGAGGTGAGAGCCGCATATCTAAATTTGATTTCCCTATATATCCAATGCGGTTTTATCCTCGATAGTCAGTTTGCCGTCGTACTCTGATGATGATCATGGAAGGTCGAAACGCGTCAGTGCGTTGCAGCTGGCGGTAGTTTTGTTATGTTGTTCGTAGACTGGTTAAATACAATAGGGTTGGTGTTTACTTCAAGCTCGCAAACTTGATTTAAAGCATTGTTACCACCACCCGCGCAATCAATTATTGTTTAAATGACGGATGGCTTCATTAAAATGTTGAGCGAATAACAACAAAACAAAAGCCTTTCTCATTTTTGGTGGGCATGCAATTTCATATAATTCTAGGAAGCTAAATTCATATTGGTTTTTAAAGTCAGTGTTTATCTTGAAAAACATTCTTCCATAATTTATTTAAGCCCAACGTTTAATTAAATAATTAGTTAACAAAAAATACAACAAATCGGCCTTTCAGTGTTAATGGAACACAAAAGACAAGACTATCTAGAATCGAATTGCTACATTTATAGACTTCCATCAATTTATTTACAAAATAATCGTAAAAACAGCCTCTTTTGCGGTTCTGTTTTAATAAAACAAAAAGTGATACCTAGCTGCACTACTATTTGGCAGAAAAAATAATAATTTGTGCAGTAGTGCTTAGCTTAAAACGGTTAATAACGTTAAACCTATATATATATATATATATATATATATATATATATATATATATATATATATATATATATATTCTTTTGAAATGGAGCTTGTATTGTAATTATTGTTCCTTATAGTAAACAGACGATATAAGAAAATTTTCTCTCATGGCTCTCATTATGAATATATCTTTTATATTGCACAAATAGTTGAACATGAGAGAGTGTGGCTTCTATTTTCCACACTCTCTCTATGTTCAAATATTTCTATTTTGTTTTGCTTTCCAATTTATATATAAAGATATGTTCATGAATAGATATTTGAGAAGACCATGAGAAAGAAAATTTTCTTATATCTGATAAAATTTCTTTTTGTTTTTGCACATAAGAAGGGAAAAATGAATATATATATATATATATATATATATCAGGGTTGTAATATTGATATGAACACCAGTTCCAGTTTATGGATACATATGAGAAATCTTCACGTACTCTACCTAATATGGCAGAATTGGGGCTCGAACCTGAACATGTCTGATTCGGAATCTGTTGTCATAACAATTGAGCGACTCTATCGCACGCTACACATAATTCTGGGTTATATACAAATTCCTATTTCTTGTTTAGCCTTTCCTTTAGGTGGAGCCCATATGGCATCACTTTATGTCCAAGATTCAAATTGACCAGTCCCAATCTGCTATTATAGAATAGACACCACACTACCGGTGGAAGTATACTTGAATTGAACATTGGTATAATAATGAATTACCTATTCTTCATTATACACTGCTTAGTTTACGCAAACAAATTTATACGTAATGGGATTTGTGTTTATATCAATATCTCAACCTGGATTTATGCAATTGTTACCATCACTCGCGCAACTAATGTGCGTTACATTATTTAAAAATGCAGCTTTTGCTAGCCACCTTGAAGTCGTGACTAATATAGCATACAGATTCTTGCTTATTGCATCCAAAGTAATTTGCATTATCATTTTTAGGAAAATAAAATTATGGAAGTTGATCATTATAAGATTAACGCATAATATATGTATTTACTTTACACAATTGAGTAATAATAACTATTTTAATATTTTACCAGTCGAATTTCATTTATACCAGATCGTTCCGAATGAAAGATAGCATTTACTTTTCTCTTGCGTATGAAGGATTAAATCCTGCTACAGCTTTATTGGCATCATATCTCCAAATGCATAATACTCGCAGTTTAATCAAATTCCTTAATGATAGCGAAAGGCTCTGGAATGCTTATAATATTATCAGACAATTTTGACGTCGTTTGGATATATTATAATATATTACCTATAGGTGTCAGAATACACAAATCTACTAAATTTGATGCAATGGAGAAAAGATTTTCCATGCAAAGATTGTTTGACATTTATGAATGGAAAAAATTAGCTCTTTCGCATTTTTATCACATTTAACGACAGTGCTTTCAAGATAGTTTTTCTTCAGATACAAAAACGTTTATTACCCAATGTAAATGTAAAAAAACGATTTAAAATTACACAGTAGTGCTTTCGCTACATCTTGTCAACTGGTTTTATTGGAGATATAAAACAAATTAGAAGTTATTTTTGATAGAATCACGGCCCATATTAAAAAAGGTACACACACACACACACACACACACATATATATATATATATATATATATATATATATATATATATATTAGCCAAGAATTATTTAAAATAGTGAAGATACAGTTTTACATGGGGCTTGGGAAGCCCCATGATAGTGCCAGTGTACATACATATTGTTTTTGCATTCACAATTTTAGACAATATCGATTTATTGAATTAGTTCGCAATTGTTTAAAGCAAAAGATACTAATATTATGGACAAATCAAATCAAATGTATATAAATGTATTATAAGAGGCTTTAAAGATTCTCTTCGTAAAATATAAACTATGCGTGAAGTAACTAATGAAATACGTCTAGCAGGCCTTGATTTAGTTTAAATTCGTAAACTTCTAGGTAGTAGGATGAATTGCGGCTGGGAGGAAACGAATCAACGATTATTTGATTCAGTCCCATACTATCCAATCATTGCATGCTATACCTGAAGAATTTAAGCAATTGTGCCACGGGTTGTGACTAAAATCTAAAGCAACTTTTAATTTCCAGATATATATCTAAAAATTTCATAAAATTTTAAATTGAATCATACTTGCATGTGGATTTTAAAAGTTATCGCTTTGGTACCATTAGTAGGCTCGTTATATATTATACACAAAAAAATGGCTACGAGTCCGCATTGTCGAAGACTTTAAATGACGTGAACTGCAGTACCAGCCAAGTACACTTCGTATAGTGATTACACCGTCAAATTTTCCCACATTCTTCACCAAAATATATAGAGGGTATAGGGCGTAGTATCGTAGTCACGAGACGCGTGCTGAATTTGGTTAATTTTTACGGTTCTATTTGAACTAATATGCTACTAGATAGGCAATGCCTAATACCCAATTGCATATATATATATATATATATATATATTAGTTTTCAACAGAAAATGTTATATAACTATTAAATAGGAACAAATCTTGTTCTAGAAGATGTAAATGACGGCAAAGAAACAATAAATTATTGCGCAGGTGATGAATATACTTCCTTAAATCAAGTTTGCAAGTTTGAAATAACATCCAATGTATTTAATTAGTCGAAAACCATAGAAAGATTATCGTCAATTATTCGTACTGACGCGTTTCGACCTCACATGTACATCAACAGAGCACGACGGGAAACCGCCTAACGAGGATTAAACCGAAATGCATACTACGCAACTTCGCACCGTGTTTTGACCGAGTTTGGCGTCGAAACCAGTGCGAATTGCAAGGATATTGGAAAACATTTCAAGTCCAGAGACAACATTTAAAGAATTCCTAAATTAGTTATACCTTTCATTAGTTAAATGTTTGATACTTGACGCGAGCAGAGCTTGGTTGCTTGCATATGACTTACATAAGCCAAACAAGAGTGTAAATCTTTCCAGTCACGCAAGCCATTTTATACACAAATGCTTAGTAAACTCTTAGTGTATTACCTGGATGGATCTCTCGCGCATTGGTAGAAGCAAGAAATCGTTTTTTTGTGTGAGACTGCCAGATTCATGAATCAGCTTCGGTCTCTTGTTTAAAGTCAATTTAGATATCGTGTTTCGAAATTTCGCCAGCCATAAAAGAATGAACAGCTCGCGAGACAAGAGCTCTTGCCTTCTATGAGCCGACAGATAAGCTACACATTGGTATATGTGTCACAAAAAGAACAAAAAGTATTTTGGAGACCCATTGAAGGTATTACGTCATATATGGTGTTCCAGTACAATAGAATTGGAATTGCTCATAATTTGAAAATGATATATTCTTTGAAATTGTGCATAAAGCAAGGCATTCAACAATTTCGAACAGTGAGGCCCATTGGTAAATTACCAATTGCTGATTGGTTTGGATTCCGAACCGGTTTTGTTCAGGCTCCACCTTTTAAGAATCAGCGTTTAAAGCGACAGTTTTATACTAGCCAAAAAAATATAAAATTAATATTTATTCTTTTATTCGTTTTTAACTGCGGGCTATAGGAAATAACATGGCGCCTATTAACATTAATGACATATCAATGATACTTATCGTTGTTTTGTTTGTAGATGGTCTAACAAAGAGCTGGTGAGCACGAGTCGCTCATTGGTTAATAATCAAAGATTTCCAGATCTTAGACTGACTTTGGTCCAAGGCTCACGAGCACCAAATTCCAAGAATTTTTTAAATTCAATTTGGTTTAATTAGACAAGTCTGGGCTCCTATTCACGATCACGTACACTTACTAATATCCATATTTTCATGAATATATTTGCTTAAGGATGACAAACATGCTTTATTTTGGTCAAGATGCCCGGCTGGTATCTTCCCACCATTGTTCACAATGTTTAGTGTTTAAATTTTGACAAAAAATTGTGTTGGATTAGAACTAACCGAATAAATGCTTTCACATTACCTCTTAACTTATTAAATTATGAATAATTTATTTGGTGAACTATAACTTTAAGTTTTACTTAAAATGTAGAAGAAGTATTTTCATTAATATATTGTATTATGAGCAATCCGAAAACTCCAAACCCTATTTTTTTAAAGAAATACATATTGTCTTTAAAGCAAGTTTGCGAGCTTGAAATAAACAACAATCCCATTGTATCTAACCAGTCGTCGAACAACATAGAAAAAATAACGCCAGTAACACGTACTGACGCGTTTCGACCTTCCACGGTCATCATCAGAGTACGACGACAATCTGACTAATGAGGATCAAACCGCAATGCATTTATATGGAAAGCAAAATAAAGTTTGCGGATCTCATTTCTAGTAATCGCACATTCATTGTACGAGACGGGAGATGCTAGTTGCATGATTTTTATGCATTAACGAATATACTTTAGTTTTCGCCACATGTGCATAATTATAATTTGGCGGTAGTTTTGCTATGTTGTTGGACGACTGGTCAAATACAATGGGATTGGTGTTTACTTCAAGCTCGGAAACTTGACATAAAGAATTTTTACCATTACCCGCGCAATCAATGATTGTTTACTTGTATTACCCATACCTCTCTTGTTTATAATAAATAAATGAATTATGGCAAATATAATGTTGCTTATTAAATTCTGAATTTGGCACCAAACATTTGTTTCTTTTTCTCTGGCAGTCTGCTAGATTATTAAGTGGCGATAGCGGACGCACGATACAAGTTAATTATATTTTGTTCAACTAATTTCTCTACATAACTTAGCTTACGTTAGTTGATCGTACTTAAACGTTTTAACTTTCCAAGATCACCATTAGTGCAATACAGAAAGGTGAATCACGATGATCGAACCGAAATGCATTTATAAGCTGTGGAAAATCGCTTGTGGGCTTTATACTTCGTGGTTTTGCAAACACTGTTCTTTGCTAAAAATGTCGGCTTTCAAAGTTTGTGTGCACTAACGAGCATAACATTTTTGCACGTCTAAATGAAATTTGCGAATTTCACATCAAAAACATTCTTATTTTATTCAACCAATCGTGCAATGTAGATAAACTGCCATCAATTGCATCCACCGATGCGCGTCGACTTTTCATAGTCACTTTCAAAGCAAGTCAGCAATCTGGTTGATCAAAAAAATTATCAATCCTTCAAAGTGACAATTGGATATTGTTTATTGCAAAGAATTAATATATGCAATTGTGTACTATATGTTGCGTTCCTAGTACCAAATTAATTAAAATAGTACCAGAAGGATAAACCTCATGCCTACATCCGTTTCATGCTAACTGGCGACTCAGCAATAGAAGCTGGTTTAACGCCCCATACCCATTATATATTATGAGTAAGGAATGTGAGAAATTTGGACAGTTTAATCGCTTATATGAATATGTATACCAGAAATAGTGAAGCTAACTTCATATAAAGTATTCGGCAATGTGACGTCAAAGCCAAGTTCCTATATATGATATATGCCGAGCCTGTAAAATCTACGAAAAATATGGTTGCCAAGTCGATAACTGATACCAAAATTATGGTTGCTGAATAGGTACATGGTACCAACTCTAGTGTTGCCGAGTCGGTATATATTCATGTAATGCTTCCAGATGTATACGTGAATCAGGCATTTAAAATGAAGTTTCGAATGCTTCCCTGACTACTTTCGTAACTATTTAATTAATTAAACGAGCATTGGTTGCGCTGGCAGAGATAAAAATGATTTAAATCAAGATTGCGATCTTGATGTAAACACTAGTCCCATTATGTGCATTAATTTGTAAGTAAAAACAAAGAATTGAATAATGTAGAAAAGGAAATTCATCCAGTCGACCGGTTTTGTTCTTATTGGAAACTCTTTAAGTACTGTCCAGAATTTGCCGCGGACTGCCAACGACTAAACGATGCGCTCCCCGTCGATATTAACCAACAGTCAATTACCTATCAAAAGCCAGAAATTAGGACAGTAGATGACACGGCAGATAACCGTTGCTGAGCAATAGTGCGTCCTCGTTAGTCGGTTTGCCTTTTTACTCCGATCATGAACATAAAAAGTCAAAACTCGTCATTACGTGCAAGAGCCATTGGTTTTGCTAAATAAAGCAACTGATTATGCAAAATTGGTATGGTGTTTAGCTCAAGTGCGCAAACGTGATTTCATGAATTGATTTAATTTCCAATTATCTGTACATTTTTGTTACGGGAGCAACAAGCTGGTCTATTAGTTAATATATTTCACATTGTTTTATAACACTGAGAGGAACAGTAAATCAGCAGATGAGAAATTGGTTTTAAATTGTTTACCTATCTACGAATATTAAAATGAATAATTAACATTTATCATAGCTATTAAATTTCCCGTGGATGTTTCTGTGTATCATCTCCAAATCTCTGTGAGTTTAATTCAGAACATACATGTCGAATTGAAGCTTCTCCTACACCTATATAATAAATTAGAACATTTAATCAATTAGATCTGCTTTGTTTTATTAATTTTGATAGATATTAGCAAGTGACAATATTCTCTATATATATCAATGATATTATTTCAAATTGATAATTATCCTTTTTTCACATAACCATTTTGATTGAATGTTCGTATCAAATTTCACAGATACGTTTATTAATGTTTTTAATAAAAAATAAAGATTTTTTGTATCATTCATTCTGAAGTACCCAGTTTATTACGATACAAATACTGGAATTAAAATTAAGAACAATACCACAAGAGGTATTGTTATAATAACAACTTTTTCTCGTTTATCATCAGTTCTTTTTAGTTTAACATTTAAGAACGATAGATAACCTCATATCTCTGCTAAACCTGTAAACGATTGCTCAAGCAACTGTTAGTCGAACTTCTGTTTTAGATTCTCGTTGAATGTAGAAGAACTTCTTTGCGCGGTGCAATCATCGTTGAATTTTCCTACGTAACTTGCCGTTACGGAATAATTGATAGCAGTCGTAGGTCGGCATAATCTTGATTCATTTCCACTTTCAGGTGCACAGATTGCGTTGAGTCTTGGTGGATGCGTTCTCACTAGTTCCGATACTCTGAGGTCGTCAACAATTAGTTTTTCTGAAATTGTTCGTGAACCAAGATTTTCAGATTTGTTGTCAAATTTTCCGGATTTCATTTCAGATCCCACCTTCAGGGTTGACACAATATTAGCAGAAAGTACAACTTATGACAAATGTGATATCCTCGTTCAAAACAGATCTATTTATATTTATTATACTTCGTAAAGTATTGTTTATTTTCTACGCCAATATCCGGTCTTATTACTTAATCTTCTATACTCACATGTATCCACGAAAATACCCACATCTCCCCACACAACAACCTACACACACACACACACACACACATATATATATATATATATATAGTATATATTTTTCGGTTCGAGTCTCCATTATAGATTGTTTGAATAGTGAATATGAAATTAGGAATAATGATTATATATTTGAAGGATATATCTCTGTCTATTTTGTCTAAATGACATTTCAATCAATATAAATTATCGCACAGGTCAAACATCCACTTAGTTAAATTACTTACATTGATTGCTAACTAAATAAAGAGCTCAAGGCAAGTTAAATAGACAGAAGTGCTAATCAATTTCAAGATATGGCATATAGTCATTATATTTTTTTTCGTAAATTTCCTAATTTTATGTTCAAAACTATTCAAACAATCTATAATCAATGGAACTGGTTGAAATATTTATTTAAATGAATTGGATTACAATTAATTATATGATAAAATGATACATGCTAATTGAGGCATTCAGTAAAAGTACAAGTGTTTTTGGAATAAATTG
Source organism: Eudiplozoon nipponicum (assembly GCA_029291075.1). Lineage (NCBI taxonomy): Eukaryota > Metazoa > Platyhelminthes > Monogenea > Mazocraeidea > Diplozoidae > Eudiplozoon > Eudiplozoon nipponicum. The sequence goes on along the minus strand of JAQBSW010010813.1, from coordinate 4,892 downwards.
TTTATTGAATTACAACTTATTTATAAAACATGTTTTTAAAGCAGAATTTAAAAATGTTATTTTCTTTTTGCGAGAACACATCTTGACTGCAATATCTGGTATTCTATATTCTAAAAGATAAATAACAAAAGCGACGAGGTTGGATCGCATAACAGAAAGAAACTCATGAAACAAACATGCAGAGATACTCAGGCAAAAACGAACACACGAACAGACGATCAAAAATATCTACCAGTTTTTATTTAGTGCATGAAACATTTATTTTGATTATTTAGCTGTACAGAAAGAATGTTGCAACTGTCTTTTTACACAATAGGGAACTTAATTTGAGTTTCTACTTTAAAAAAAACACTTAAACCCCTTTTAATTTTGAATGCGAGTTTCGTATAAGCCGGATTCGGTCATATAAGATACTTCAATCTCTATTTTTAATAATGTAAGTTTTTACTTTGCTTCAAAATTAAAGGAATCACGGAACAACTTTTTATTATTTATGTGTGAATTGGATGTACAATTAATTTTAATTCGCCATTCAGATTATGCTGTAGGATATAGAATGATATCTCGTAATGTATTGCTTAATATTCTTGTCGAATAAAATGTCGATTAATTCCATAAATTCCTCAATGTTAAATATTTTTCATTGCCTACACCTTATTACAACTGATAATGCTCCTTTACTAATGCAGTAAATATCCTTCATTCAAGTTCAATAACAATGTTTCACAAATGTCAATGAAATTAAACAATGATAGACTGCGATAGGATCGGTGATTATATCAAGCTGGCATAATTCTTATCAATGCCTGCTCAATCCATGATAGTTTCAATGTATAACTTATATAAATATAGTGAAAGCTGCAAAACGTTAATTTATATGACTGCACAGAAAATTTGCAGTCGACATTTCCAATTAAGTTCAATGTATGCGGGACTACAAGACATCTAATTTCCCTTTCCTATTGCAGACATTGCGTTTTGATCCTCGCTAGTTAATATATCGTCGAGCTCTGGTAATGATATTAGAAGGTCGAAATGAGCCATCCTCCTGTGCGGCAGGATGGCTCAGTGGTTAGAGCACCAGGTTCCGAAGCAGACGTGTCCAGGTTCGAGTCCTGTCCGCGGCAAATTCTGGCCAGCACATGATGAGTTCCCAATAAGGACGAAACCAGTCTACTGGATGAATTGCCTTTTGTACGCTATACAATTCTTAGTTTATACTGACATATGTAAGTAATTAATGGGTCAGGTGTTTATATCAAGACCACAACCTTGATTATAATAATAGTTATCACCAACCGCGCAACCAATGTTCGTTTAATTGATTTAAAGAAGTCGATTAAATGGTGGTAGGTAGGCTTTAGGAGAACCTAACTGCAAATTATTACATGTTATATCTGATAGCATCTGAATCGTAATCGGTAATTAAAAATTATTTTAAGAAATTCATTAGGTAGGGTAATTACACTTTTACAATACAAAATGCAGATTTAGAAATAGATGACATGTCTATAGATTTTAAAAGCGTGATATTCAGTTTACTTGCGAGCATAAACATTCCCAAACTTGACGTATTCTTACTGTGACAATAAGGAAGAAGTTTTAAAAAGCAAATTTCCTGAAATCAGGCACTGATTGGACTGTATATCAGATATCATAGCGCTATTCAAACTTCAAAAAGAAAAATCTTGATACGCAATACATTTTAAAGTATAAAACATATTTTTTCTGTTTAATTTCAATGTCAGGACCTGAAGGTGCTCAGAACATGTATAGATTAAAACATGGATATCTAGAAGTATATACTGAAGCAAATGTTAAGCATAAGATATAAAAAATAGAAAACAGAAATTTTAGTGTGTCTGCACTCAAAAAAGGACGATATCTGGTTGATTACCTTTTAAAAGAAACGGACCAACCGATATATCTACTCAATGAACTAGAAAGCATTGATACCTCGAATGCTTTATACAAAGGAGATTTTCTTAATAAATAATAGACACAAGAATATATTAAGAATAAGCTCTCTAAAATCAAAATTTATAATACCTTTTATTCATATACGTGCTTTGCTTATCATAGCCTACCGTACAAAGTAACGGTTATTGCTGCCGAACTGGATTCTGAGAAAGGAAACTGGCTTTCGTTAAATGCGTCATATAACATGGTGTTTCAATACACTGTAGAGTTATCAAGAAAAGATTTTTTTACGCCGAAGAAAGGCTGAATTTAAAATTATATACAGTTTAAAATTATTTTCTATTTCAACATCAGAGAAGCTTAATATCATTATAAAGTTATGAATTTTGTGCATTTAAAACAATTTTGAAAAAATTCTCCTGCCTATTGATATTTACTAGATCATAGACCCTTGTTGTATACCTGTTTTACTAATAATTAAACGCATTGATTTAAATCAATATAGCGAGATTGAGATATCCACAAATCTTATATATATATATATATATATATATATATATATATATATAACAAATATATATATATAAACACATATAAATATGTATATATATGTATGTATATATAAGCCAGCATAAACAAAGCATTGTATATGGTAGTAAGAGAAATTACGCCAGTAGACCGATTTCGTTCAAAATGGTAACTCGTCAAATATTGTCAAGAATTTTTCACGGACGAGGCTTAATGCAGTAACTTTTTTCGGATTCTGTTTACCATCTTACTTCACCCTATCATACTACACAAATTTGCAATTATGTACTAACTTATGTTATTTAGGTAATATTTCTTGTTAATAGAGCGTAATTGGCATCTCTTCCTATCTAAATTTATAACGATCCTACCTCAATCTGTCATCATAGAATGGACACAAAGCCACCTGTGAAAGTGATATTGACCTGAATAATTATGTCATGATTTATATATATATATATATATATATATATATATATGCTGTTATATGCCTATGAGTCGATTGGTGTTTATCTCAAGAACTCAACTTCAATTTAAGTAATCCTAATCACCACCCGGCAATCAAAGCTTGTTTATTTAAAATGTAATATCAATAGTTTCAGCCTTTTGCACTTTGTTATACTAGAGATAGTAAAAATATTTAAATTTTCGCCGTAGTATGGTTTGCAATGTTCGCGACTTTAAGATTAAACGAGTTAACATATACAATGAATTTAGTTTAACATTTAAAATGAATATTATAGGATCATAACGTTTATTACTAATAAATCAATGTCAGTAAACTAAGAATGTATGACGCTCAATATTTTATGATGTTTATTTTGGATAATACCGAAATAATTAATACATAAATTGATTAAATTTGTGTACATAGGTTTATATTTGTATATACAGTTCACTATTTACTTTTATAAATGAAGTCTTTAATGCTAAATCGAGCGAGTAAGTAATTAAGTAGAAGCAATGGTAATATTAATGTAAAATCGCGAACAAATTTAACTTACCTCCAATGTTTGTGTACATTACTGCGAAAATTTCAACCTAATGTAGATTAAAGTTTGCAAATGAAAAACAACTCGTATGAGAGAGTACCTGAACAGGCGAAAAGGAAACGCCTAATAACTTAAATTAAATTAAAGTAGAAAGAAGAAGGAAATGTATAAATAGATTCAATGCATGATTTTAAGCTTAAAGAGTACCTGTGATTCCTAACACAAGTAATTACAAAGTAATAATATTATCGATTTGGATAAAGAAAGCATAAAGATAAATACAATTCTATCCTAGTTTTTCACTTTGTATATTGAGACTGGACTTTAAAATTGAAGAACTTAATTAACCCTTAGATTTTTAAATCACGTTATCAGCGAGTGACAGCTAGCTATAACGAATACTCGTGCAATATTTTGAAATTGTATGCATAATCTGGATACAATGAGTAAATAGCTCAAATAAGCATTAAGTACTGTCCTTGACTTGACGACCAATATTCAAACTAGTATGTTATACTGGCTGAACATTTGTGAATATTTTAATTATTATTGGTTCACTTACTTGTTGATTTTTATGCACCATTATCTTCAAACTCATTTGTACACTTGTCACACGAGTTTGATAGCTTGTTCGACAAACAAAAAAACAAGCAAACAATCAAACAAGCATACACAGTTTTAGCTTAACACTAACATTAATCGAGCATGTGAACTGAGCACCAACCTCAACAGTTTTTCTGCTCAATGCAACAATCAAATCTGCTTTGTATGACTACCAAATTTATCATTACGTTATTAGAGCACTGCACTCACTGTCTGTAAAAATTCACGAGACCAGCTCACTGGAAAAAAGACGAATAATCGATCTAATAGACAATTTGTTTTAAATGCACGTGAGCCTAGACCAAATATGATATTTCTCTCTCCAAATTTGACACAAGCTCACAGACACACATAAACAAAATTGCTCGCCGAAGCATGTGCATATCTTTAAGTATAACAAGATTTGATTATATATATATATATATATATATATATATATATATATATTTATTTATTTATTTAATTACTTATAAAAGTATGTAGCCTTCCTTGTTTATTCATGACTAACTGAACATTAAAAATCTAGCTAGTGTCAATTGAAGAGGAGTAACAAAAATCAATAAGTTAAACTGCAATAATAAACGCACAAATAGCAGAGTTGTAGTTATCGTTCCAAAATGCACCATGACGTTTTGTATTTACTACAGTTATAATGAAAATACTGCAATTGTACTATTTCGTCGAAAGACCCAATCCGAAATCAAAAGAAAATTAATTTATTAATTGATGAAATTGTGCAGTTTTTAATTTTAATTATTACGATTGGATTATACAACGTAAAGATTTTATTTTCTGAAAAAATAAAATAAAAAGTAAATACATCATTTTGCAATATATGGGTATATATAT
>JAQBSW010010812.1:0-22579 GCA_029291075.1 Eudiplozoon nipponicum | reverse complement strand
ATATAAAACTAGTATCTATTGCTTGTCAGGCTAAGTCATTTAACCTCCTTTCAGGCTGAATTGAATCGGCAGGATATTTGGAATAGAGCATTCGTTTCACAATGATCGAGTAAAATATTATCTCACGCCCATCAATAGGAATTTTTCAAAGATAGTTTTTGTAAACTTTTGTTATCTACAATGTTAATATAAAATTTGTGTTGCATTTGGTTTCGCATTAACTCGCTATTAGACTCATTCGTGAGCCGCATATACAGAATTCATTCGAAATATGGAGTTCACCTGACAATTTGTACTTTTTAACAATAATTCCGTTTCTCAAATGTTCCAGCCGAAATGAATTGTTGAATTCAATAAGTTAAACGTATACAGAATAACAATGCTTGGTTTGAAATCAAATTCATAATGCTCTTTAGATTTGACAAATTAAATTACAACAAATACGACACACAAATATAAACGAACAAAAATAAATTCCTAGTTTGTAACGTACCCAATTTAAAGGCGACACCTGATGCGATGACATAGAGTAAATTAATAGTTTGAGACACAAAATTCTCTGAAAATTAATTTGAAAACAAGTCAAAAAATAATATTACCTTTTTATTTAATTTTCATTGAATTCTGAACCGTATTTTCATATTCGCAAACGAAAACATAAATAAACGACGACCAATACATTTGACAATTTAATTATTTGACTTCATAATGTATTTGACATATTTACATATTCAAAATTATTTTGTACTTTATATCGTATAATCATATTTTGATTAATTTTAGCCTAGCTTTGTAAATTATCAGCAATTTTTTTCTTTAAATAGATCGTTCCATGTCATGTTTATCAAAGTTAACTTAAAATAAAATGTACTGTGCGATAGCGACTCTTATATCTGTTATGACGTTTGCCGTTTTCGTCAGTTGCACGAGTCCAATGGTGGAGGGACCAATGGTTTGCCCTATCCAAAGGGACGAGAATCACTCGATGCACTGGAAGAAATGACTTGCGAGAAACCGGGAGTTCGCAATTATCAAGTAAACTTGCGCGATATATGGTGTAATTTGATGTCATGAAAATACAATTTTATTAATTTATTTTGGACAGAATTCTTAAAAATATTCTAACATTATTAAATAGCATATTGCGAACCGAAGAATGTGTAATTGCTACTTCAATTATTCCCAATGTTAGACATGCAACAAATTTTTGATTGTAAGGAAGATTTATATCTGGTTTTTATGTGGACAATATCATTGCGATAGTAATTCAAAACTGTTTTATATATTGGTAAAATAAGCTTTTACACTATTTTATACAAAAACAATTTTTTAATGTGCTTGCGCAATTTATACAAAATTTTTCAGATTTGTACACGAATAAAAACCGTACCGTTAGAGATTATAATTAACGTTAAATATTAATGGTCTAACCAACTTAATTTATTTAATATCAAAGAATGGGTAGAATTTTACATTTATAGACTTTCAAAGTTTACTTCGTAATAAACAATCGTACAATAATATTCAGCCTACGTGACGCGTCTAGTCGTTGTTAGATCAGGCAATTTTAAATGTATTTCCAGGTAACTATTTCTATTCATTAATCGCGTTCGTGATTACATTAAATAGCAGTATTCTTTGAATCAGCGCATCCGGAAATTCTTTGTTATTTAATAAAATTTACTTATGTATAGCATATAATACCTTATAATATTATCAAAGGCACTTTATTTTGTTTGACCGACTTTAAATTCAGTTCAAATTCAGTTTAATAAAAGCAATAGATCAAGTACTATTTTCGTTTATTATAGGAAACGGAAACGTTTTAGGCAAATAAATAACTTAATACACGTTGTCGCAATGTTAGAAATATCCTGACTTTAACGAAATAATGATATTTGATACGCTAATATAGAAGGCACATTATTTAGTCCAAATTTTTTATAAGCTCCACATAAATAATTAGTAATTTTAATGTAATTCGGATAAAATGAATTTACATTGATATTCTCGACCAAAATTACAAATATCGACATTCAATTTAATTAATTTTGGTTGCAAATGATTTGTCAACAGATTTAGATCTATTGCATTTTTGTAGATTGTGCGATTTCATTTGAAGTCTATAAAGGTTGGACGCTGGCGTTACATTGAACGAGTGTGGCCAAACAAACTTGTTGTTCAAGGTCGGATTGTTCATCGCTGGTTGAGTTGTATTTCAAAATAGACATGATTTGATGAATTATACTTGTGATATTAAATTCTGCCTTTCGTTTGTGTTTAGTATAGATTCGTTTAATTTCAGTTTGCAACTTAAAATGATGCGCAGTTTGTAGATTTCTTCAAAGAATTTCTTATATTACAAATATGCATACTAAGGCGATTTTACTATTTGATTCTACATTAGACTGTGTCCATCAGACCAAATGAATTTTGTGCCTTGTATTAAGTGTCCTGAAGATTAAGATTTGGCATATATATTTTTTCTCCGGCATTCGTGATTTATATTCATTCGTCTTATTAGTCTTATTGGTGAAACTCACTTTACGTTGGCGGAGTGTTTAATTTTCATTTTGATTAGCTAGTTATATTTATGACTAATTTCTGATGTAAATCAATTATTGAGTAAATCTCCAAATTAGCTGGCTGCATCATTTCATACCGCCTTTCGGTATTGGGTCATATTTTGGAGCAGTCATCGTTTATAATGCAACTCTGCCTCAATTTGTGTGGATAAATTTGACAAATTGCACTTTCCAACAAACGTATATTGGTCAAAATTTTTAGAATACACAAAAGTATCTTTAGACGTGCTAATTGATCCATGGAAAAACATATTGATTTCTGATTTTTTTCTGAATGTGTAGTAAAACAATCTAATAATGAAATTGCGTTGGGTGATGGGATTTAACAACCTGGCAAATACATATATCACTTATTTGCCCACATGTGGTTATTTGCGAAAGAATTGATGTTTTGTACTCTCACGAGCGATTCGAATGTGTCCTCGTTAAAACAAATGTCGGACGATCCGGAAAGTTGTTCATTATAAATGACACATATAAGTAGAATTTTTACACTCGAAGCTTATTCTCAGAGCACACCTTGCTGATTCACTTTACCACTTCGCAAACAATATGTTTTTTATCAGTTCTTATATTCAAAATACATAGAACGCACTGCTTCATGAAACTAAATTTTATTATTTCGCCAATTTCACATCAACATGAAATCTTCCATTTATTCGGCCGCGTAATCAGTGAGGTCTCCTAATATCTTCTATCTCGGGAGGGACCTAAATTTACCTCTTGTCTAAAAGAGTTGGTAACGGGTATTTCGGTCCCTTTTTAGTCGTCTGTGTGTATCAGATACGTACCATGTTTAAGAATTATGTGTCTGCTCAAAATGCATAGGACGATTTCTGAAGTATATGAAAACTCTCATTTTCTTAATTGACAAAACGAAATTACTATGAAGTTAAGCGTATATGAGAAGATAATTAAACAATTTCGTACACAGATTGTAAAGGGCGATTGCCGCAGTTTTCCTGTAAAATTACCTAAAATAATGATGAATTATCCAGAGAAACGATTCCCTTCTTTGGGTACAATTGATCTACATTCAATATGCTACCAAAGAAATAAATAGAATCTTTTTTATTAATGATAATTCAGATTTCTTGAGTTTGTTTTCAGAGCGTCTTATCTGGTTTATGTTACCGCATTTGATAATTGTATGAAGAATTTCGTCGGAGTAGGCAGTGAATTTTTCTGCATTTTATGAAATTTCGTAATATAAAACTAGTATCTATTGCTTGTCAGGCTAAGTCATTTAACCTCCTTTCAGGCTGAATTGAATCGGCAGGATATTTGGAATAGAGCATTCGTTTCACAATGATCGAGTAAAATATTATCTCACGCCCATCAATAGGAATTTTTCAAAGAAAATTTTAGTAACTGTTGTTTTCTAAAATGTTTATATAAAATTTGTGTTGCATCTCATTTCCCATTAACTCGCTATTAGACTCATTCATGAGTCGCATATACAGAATTCATCCGAAATATGAAAAACAGCTGAGAATTTGTTATTTATAACAATAATTCCGTTTCTCAAATACTCCAGCCGAACTGAAATGTTGAATTCAATAAGTTAAACGGGTACCGAATAACAATGCCTGGTTTGAAATCAAATTCATAATGCTCTTTAGATTTGACAAAATAAATTACAACAAATACAACACATTATTATAAGCGAACGAAAATAAATTCCTAGTTTGCAGCGTACCCAATATAAAGGCGACACCTGATGCGATGACATAGAGTAAATTAATATTTTGAGGCACAAGATTCTCTGAATATTAATTTGAAAACAAGCCAATAAATAATATTACTCTGTTTATTTTATTTTCATTGAATTCTGAAGTAGATTTTCATATTCGCAAACTAAAGCATAAAAAAACGACGACCAATACATTTGACAATTTAATTATTTGACTACATAATGTATTTGACATATTTAAATATTCAAAATTATTTTGTACTTTATATCGTATAATCATATTTTGATTAATTTTAGCCTAGCTTTGTAATTATCAGCAATTTTTTTGTTTATATAGATCGTTCTATGTCATGTTTATCAAAGTTAACTTAATATAAAATGTACTGTGCGATAGCGACTCTTATATTTCTTATGACGTTTGCTGTTTTCGTCAGTTGCACGAGTCCAATGGTGGAGGGACCAATGGTTTGCCCTATCCAGAGGGACGAGAATCACTCGAAGTCATGGAAGTAATGACTTGCAGGAAATCGGAATTTCGCAATTATCAAGTAAAATTGCGCAAAATATGGTGTAAATTGATGCCATGAAAATACAATTGTATTAATTTATTTCACAGAATTCCTAAAAATATTCTGAAGTTATAATATGACATATTGCAACCCAAAGAATATGTTTAATCGCAACATCCATTATTCGCAATGTAACAAATTAATGATCGTAAGGCAGATTTTTATCTGGTGTATATTGGGCAAATATCATTGCGGTAGTAAATCAAAACTGTTTTATATATTGGTAAAAAAACCTTTAGACTATTTTACACAAAAACAATTTTTAGATGCTGGGCCAATTTATACATAATTTGTCAGATTTGTACACGAATAAAAACAGTACCTTTAGATATTAGAATTAACGTTAAATATTAATGGTCTAACCAACTTAATTTATTTACTACCAATGTATGGGCAAAATTTTACATTTATAGACTTTCAAAGTTTACTTCGTAATAAACAATCGTACAATAATATTCTGCCTACGTGACACGTCTAGTCGTTGTTAGATCAGGCAATTTTAATGTAATTCCAGTTAACTATTTCTATTCATTAATCCCGTTTCTGATTACATAAAACAGCAGTATTCCTTGAATCTGCGCATCTGGAAATTCTTTGTTATTTAATAAAATTCACTTATGTTTTGCATAAAATACCTTATAATATTAATATGGACGCTTTTTTTGTGTGACCGGCTTTAATTTCATTTACAATTCAGCATAACAAGAGCAATAGATCAAGTTATTTTTTCGTTAATTTTAGGAAACGGAAACGTTTTTCGCAAGAATTAAACGTTATACACGCTGTCGCAATGTCAGATATATCCTGATCTTAACGAAATTATGTTATTTGATACGCAATTTTAGAAGGCCGATTATTTATTCTGAGTTTTTTATAGGCTCCTCATAAATAATTAGTAATTTTAATATAATTCAGATAATATGAATTTACATTGATATTCTCGAACATAATTACAAATATCGACATTCAATTTAATTAATTTAGGTTGCAAATTTAGTTCTATTGCATTTCGGTAGATCGCGTGATTCCATTGGAAGTCTATATAGATTGAACGCTGGCGATACATTGAACGAGTATGGCCAAAAGAACTTGTTGGTAAAGATCATATTGTTCATCACTGATTGAGTTGTATTTTGAAATAGACTTGATTTGATGAATTTTACTTGTAATATGAAATTCTGCCTTTCGTTTGTGTATAGTATAGATTCGTTTATTTCCAGTTTGCTACTTAAATTGATGCGCGTATTGTGAATTTGTTCAAAGAATATCTTAAATTGCAAATAACCATAATTGGGCGACTTTACTATTTGATTCTACATTAGACTTTGTCCATCAGACCAAATGAATTTTGTGCATGTATTAAGTGTCCTGAAGATTAAGATTTGGCATATATATTTTTTCGCCGGCATTCGTGATTTATATTCTTTCGTCTTATTTGTCTTATTGGTGAAACTCACTTTACGTTGGCGGAGTGTTTAATTTTCATTTTCATTAGCTAGTTATATTTATGACTAATTTCTGATGTAAATCAATTATTGAGTAAATCTCCAAATTAGCTGGCTGCATCATTTCATACCAAATTTCGGTATTGGGTCATATTTTGGAGCAGACATCGCTTATAATGCAACTCTGCCCCAATTTGTGTGGATAAATTTGACAAATTGCACTTTCGAACAAACGTATATAGGTCAAAATTTTTAGAATACACAAAAGTATCTTTAGACGTGCTAATTGATCCATGGCAAAAACATATTGGTTTCTGATTTTTTTCCGAATTTGTAGTAAAAGAATCTATTAATGAAATTGCGTTGGGCGATGGGATTTAACTACCTGGCAAATACATATAGCGCTTATTTCCCCACATGTGGTTATTTGCGAAAGAATTGATGTTTTGTTCTCTCCCGAGCGATTGAAATGTGTCCTTGTTAAAATAAATGTCGGACGATCCGGAAAGTTGTTCATTATAAATGACACATATAAGTAGAATTTTTACACTCGAAGCTTATTCTCAGAGCACACCTTGCTGATTCACTTTACCACTTCGCAAACAATGTGTTTTTTATCAGTTCTTATATTAAAAATACACAGAACGCACTGCTTCAGGAAACTAAATTTTATTATTTCGCCAATTTCACATCAAAATGAAGTCTTCTATTTATTCGGCCGCGTAATCAGTGTGGTCTCCTAATATCTTCTATCTGGGGAGGGACCTAAATTTACCTCTTGTCTAAAAGAGTTGGTAACGGGAATTTCGAACCCTTTTTAGTCGTCTGTGCGTATCAGATATATACCGTGGTTAAGAATTATGTGTCTGCTCTATATGGACATTACTGATTCCTGAAATATCTGAAAACCGTCATTTCTTAATTAACAAAACATAATTACTTTGAAGTTAAGCGTATATGGGAAGAAAATTAAACAATTTCGTACATAGATTGTATAAGGTGATTGCCTCAGTTTTCCTGTTTAATTAGCTTAAACAATGATGAATTATCCAGAGAGACGATTTCGTTCTTTGGGTACAATTGATCTACATTACATATGCTAGCAAAGAAATAACTAAAACCTTTTTTTTTAATGATGATTCAGATTTCTTCAGTTTGTGTGCATAGCGTCTTATGTCGTTAATGGTATGTGATTTGAAAATTGTATGAAGAATTTCATCGGAGTTGCCCGTAAATTTCTCTATATTTTATGAAATTCGTAATATAAAACTAGTATCTATTGCTTGTCAGGCTAAGTCATTTAACCTCCTTTCAGGCTGAATGAATCGGAGGATATTTGGAATAGAGCATTCGTTTCACAATGATCGAGTAAAATATTATCTCACGCCCATCAATAGGATTTTTTCAAAGAAAGTTTTTGTGAACTTTTGTTATCTACAATGTTAATATAAAATTTGTGTTGCATTTGGTTTCGCATTAACTCGCTATTAGACTCATTCGTGAGCCGCATATACAGAATTCATTCGAAATATGGAGTTCACCTGACAATTTGTACTTTTTAACAATAATTCCGTTTCTCAAATGTTCCAGCCGAAATGAAATGTTGAATTCAATAAGTTAAACGTATACAGAATAACAATGCTTGGTTTGAAATCAAATTCATAATGCTCTTTAGATTTGACAAATTAAATTACAACAAATACGACACACAAATATAAACGAACAAAAATAAATTCCTAGTGTGTAACGTACCCAATTTAAAGGCGACACCTGATGCGATGACATAGAGTAAATAAATAGTTTGAGACACAAAGTTCTCTGAAAATTAATTTGAAAACGATTCAAGAAATAATATTACTATTTTTATTTAATTTTCATTGAATTCTGAACCGTATTTTCATATTCGCAAACGAAAACATAAATAAACGACGACCAATACATTTGACAATTTAATTATTTGACTTCATAATGTATTTGACATATTTACATATTCAAAATTATTTTGTACTTTATATCGTATAATCATATTTTGATTAATTTTAGCCTAGCTTTGTAAATTATCAGCAATTTTTTTCTTTAAATAGATCGTTCCATGTCATGTTTATCAAAGTTAACTTAAAATAAAATGTACTGTGCGATAGCGACTCTTATATCTGTTATGACGTTTGCCGTTTTCGTCAGTTGCACGAGTCCAATGGTGGAGGGACCAATGGTTTGCCCTATCCAAAGGGACGAGAATCACTCGATGCACTGGAAGAAATGACTTGCAGGAAACCGGAAGTTCGCAATTATCAAGTAAACTTGCGCGATATATGGTGTAATTTGATGCCATGAAAATACAATTTTATTAATTTATTTTGGACAGAATTCTTAAAAATATTCTAACATTATTAATATAACATATTGCAAACCGAAGAATATGTGTAATTGCTACATCAATTATTCCCAATGTTAGACATGCAACAAATTTTTGATTGTAAGGCAGATTTTTATCTGGTTTTTATTTGGACAATATCATTGCGATAGTAAATCAAAACTGTTTTATATATTGGTAAAATAAGCTTTTAGACTATTTTATACAAAAACAATTTTTTAATGTGCTTGGCGCAATTTATACAAATTTTGTCAGATTTGTACACGAATAAAAACCGTACCGTTAGAATTATAATTAACGTTAAATATTAATGGGTCTAACCAACTTAATTTATTTAATATCCAAAGAATGGGCAAAATTTTACATTTATAGACTTTCAAAGTTTACTTCGTAATAAACAATCGTACAATAATATTCTGCCTACGTGACACGTCTAGTCGTTGTTAGATCAGGCAATTTTAATGTAATTCCAGTTAACTATTTCTATTCATTAATCCCGTTTCTGATTACATAAAACAGCAGTATTCCTTGAATCTGCGCATCTGGAAATTCTTTGTTATTTAATAAAATTCACTTATGTTTTGCATAAAATACCTTATAATATTAATATGGACGCTTTTTTTGTGTGACCGGCTTTAATTTCATTTACAATTCAGCATAACAAGAGCAATAGATCAAGTTATTTTTTCGTTAATTTTAGGAAACGGAAACGTTTTTCGCAAGAATTAAACGTTATACACGCTGTCGCAATGTCAGATATATCCTGATCTTAACGAAATAATGTTATTTGATACGCAATTTTAGAAGGCCGATTATTTATTCTGAGTTTTTTATAGGCTCCTCATAAATAATTAGTAATTTTAATATAATTCAGATAATATGAATTTACATTGATATTCTCGAACATAATTACAAATATCGACATTCAATTTAATTAATTTTGGTTGCAAATGATTTGTTGTCAATTTGAATCTATTGCATTTTCGTAGATTGTGCGATTCATTTAAGTCTATAAAGTTTGGACGCTGGCGTTACATTGAACGAGTGATGGCCAAACAAACTTGTTGTTCAAGGTCGGATTGTTCATCGCTGGTTGAGTTGTATTTCAAAATTGACATGATTTGATGAATTATACTTGTGATATTAAATTCTGCCTTTCGTTTTTGTTTAGTTTAGATTCGTTTAATTTCAGTTTGCAACTTAAAATGATGCGCAGTTTGTAGATTTGTTCAAAGAATTTCTTATATTTCAAATATTCATACTAAGGCGATTTTACTATTTGATTCTACATTAGACTTTGTCCATCAGACAAAATGAATTTTTTGCCTTGTATTAAGTGTCCTGAAGATTAAGATTTGGCATATATATTTTTTCTCCGGCATTCGTGATTTATATTCATTCGTCTTATTAGTCTTAATGGTGAAACTCATTTTACTTTGGCGGAGTGTTTAATCTTCATTTTGATTAGCTAGTTATATTTATGACTAATTTCTGATGTAAATCAATTATTGAGTAAATCTCCAAATTAGCTGGCTGCATCATTTCATACCGCCTTTCGGTATTGGGTCATATTTTGGAGCAGTCATCGTTTATAATGCAACTCTGCCTCAATTTGTGTGGATAAATTTGACAAATTGCACTATCCAACAAACGTATATTGGTCAAAATTTTTAGAATACACAAAAGTATCTTTAGACGTGCTAATTGATCCATGCCAAAAACATTGAATTCTGATTTTTTTTCTGAATGTGTAGTAAAAATATCTAATAATGAAATTGCGTTGGCCGATGGGATTTAACAACCTGGCCAATACATATATCACTTATTTGCCCACATGTGGTTATTTGCGAAAGAATTGATGCTTTCTACTCTCCCGAGCGATTCAAATGTGTCCTCGTTAAAACAAATGTTGGACGATCCGGAAGGTTTTTCATTATAAATGACACATATAAGTAGAATTTTTACACTCGAAGCTTATTCTCAGAGCACACCTTGCTGATTCACTTTACCACTTCGCAAACAATATGTTTTTTATCAGTTCTTATATTCAAAATACATAGAACGCACTGCTTCATGAAACTAAATTTTATTATTTCGCCAATTTCACATCAACATGAAGTCTTCCATTTATTCGGCCGCGTAATCAGTGAGGTCTCCTAATATCTTCTATCTCGGGAGGGACCTAAATTTACCTCTTGTCTAAAAGAGTCGGTAACGGGTATTTCGGTCCCTTTTTAGTCGTCTGTGTATATCAGATATGTACCATCGTTAAGAATTATGTGTCTGCTCAATATGGACAGGACTGATTTCTGAAGTATCTGAAAACTGTCATTTTCTTAATTGACAAAACGAAATTACTATGAAGTTAAGCGTATATGGGAAGAAAATTAAACAATTTCGTACACAGATTGTAAAGGGCGATTGCCGCAGTTTTCCTGTAAAATTATCTAAAATAATGATGAATTATCCAGAGAAACGATTTCGTTCTGTGGGTACAATTGATCTGCATTCTATATGCTACCAAAGAAATAACTAGAATCTTTTTTATTAATGATAATTCAGATTTCTTGAGTTTGTTTTCACAGCGTCTTATCTGGTTTATGTTACCTGATTTGATAATTGTATGAAGAATTTCGTCGGAGTTGCCAGTGAATTTCTCTGTATTTTATGAAATTTCGGTTTAATCCAAAACAATACAGGGTTTTTCCCAAAAGGATTTTTTATCGATTGTGCCATTATCAATCATGCTATATTTCGCAAATAATACAAACAAAAAAGATATTTCTCCAGGTCTTCCCTCGGAAGCAATTACATATAATACATTAATTTTTAATTTAAAACTAGTATCTATTGCTTGTCAGGCTGACATTCAACATCCTTCCAGTCTGACATGAATCGGAAGGATATTTTGAATAGAGCATTCGTATCACAATGATCAAGTAAAACGTTATGGCACGCACATCAACAGGACTATTTCAAAGAAAATTTTAGGAACTGTTGTTTTCTAAAATGTTTATATAAAATTTGTGTTGCATCTGATTTCGCATTAACTCGCTATTAGACTCATTCATGAGTCGCATATACAGAATTCATCCGAAATATGGAGTACACCTGAGAATTTGTACTTTATAACAATAATTCCGTTTCTCAAATGTTGAATTCAATAAGTTAAACGTATACCGAATAACAATGCCTGGTTTGAAATCAAATTCATAATGCTCTTTAGATTTGACAAAATAAATTACAACAAATACAACACATTATTATAAACGAACGAAAATAAATTCCTAGTTTGCAGCGTACCCAATATAAAGGCGACACCTGATGCGATGACATAGAGTAAATTAATAGTTTGAGGCACAAGATTCTCTGAATATTAATTTGAAAACAAGCCAATAAATAATATTACTCTGTTTATTTAATTTTCATTGAATTCTGAAGCAGATTTTCATATTCGCAAACTAAAGCATAAAAAAACGACGACCAATACATTTGACAATTTAATTATTTGACTACATAATGTATTTGACATATTTACATATTCAAAATTATTTTGTACTTTATATCGTATAATCATATTTTGATTAATTTTAGCCTAGCTTTGTAATTATCAGCAATTTTTTTCTTTATATAGATCGTTCTATGTCATGTTTATCAAAGTTAACTTAATATAAAATGTACTGTGCGATAGCGACTCTTATATCTGTTATGACGTTTGCTGTTTTCGTCAGTTGCACGAGTCCAATGGTGGAGGGACCAATGGTTTGCCCTATCCAGAGGGACGAGAATCACTCGAAGTCATGGAAGTAATGACTTGCAGGAAATCGGAATTTCGCAATTATCAAGTAAAATTGCGCGACATATGGTGTAAATTGATGCCATGAAAATACAATTGTATTAATTTATTTCACAGAATTCTTAAAAATATTCTGACGTTATAATATGACATATTGCAAACCAAAGAATATGTGTAATTGCAACATCCATTATTCGCAATGTAAGACATGCAACAAATTTATGATCGTAAGGCAGATTTTTATCTGGTTTTTATTGGGAAAATATCATTGCGGTAGTAAATCAAAACTGTTTTATATATTGGTAAAATAAGCTTTTAGACTATTTTATACAAAAACAATTTTTTAAGGTGCTTGGGCAATTTATACAAAATTTGTCAGATTTGTACACGAATAAAAACCGTACCGTTAGAGATTAAAATTAACGTTAAATATTAATGGTCTAACCAACTTAATTTATTTAATATCAAAGAATGGGCAGAATTTTACATTTATAGACTTTCAAAGTTTACTTCGTAATAAACAATCGTACAATAATATTCTGCCTACGTGACACGTCTAGTCGTTGTTAGATCAGGCAATTTTAAATGTATTTCCAGTTAACTATTTCTATTCATTAATCCCGTTTTTGATTACATTAAACAGCAGTATTCTTTGAATCTGCGCATCTGGAAATTCTTTGTTATTTAATAAAATTCACTTATGTTTTGCATAAAATACCTTATAATATTATCATAGACGCTTTTTTTGTATGACCGGCTTTAATTTCATTTCCAATTCAGCTTAACAAGAGCAATAGATCAAGTTATATTTTCGTTTATTATAGGAAACGGAAACGTTTTTCGCAAGAAAATAACGTTATACACGTTGTCGCAATGTCAGATATATCCTGACCTTAACGAAATTATGTTATTTGATACGCAATTTTAGAAGGCCAATTATTTACTCTGAGCTTTTTATAAGCTTCGCATAAATAATTAGTAATTTTGATGTAATTCAGATAATATGAATTTACATTGATATTCTCGAACATAATTAAAAATATCGACATTCAATTTAATTAATTTAGGTTGCAGATTTAGTTCTATTGCATTTTTGTAGATTGCGTGATTCTATTGGAAGTGTATATAGATTGAACGCTGGCGTTACATTGAACGAGTATGGCCAAAACAAACTTGTTGTTAAAGATCATATTGTTCATCACTGATTGAGTTGTATTTGGAAATAGACTTGATTTGATGAATTTTACTCGTAATATGAAATTCTGCCTTTCGTTTGTGTATAGTATAGATTCGTTTAGTTTCAGTTTGCTATTTAAAATGGTGCGCGGATTGTAAATTTGTTCAAAGAATATCTTAAATTGCAAATACACATACTTGGCCGAATTTACTATTTGATTCTACATTAGACGTTGTCCACCAGACCAAATGGATATTGTGCCTCGTATAAAGAAGGCTGATAAATAAGTTTTGGCAAATATATTTTTTCTCCGGCATTCGTGATTTATATTCATTCCTCTAATTACTCTTAATGGTGAAACTCACTTTACATTGGCGGAGTGTTTAATCTTCATTTGGATTAGCTAGGTATATCTATGACCAATTTCCGATATACATCAATAATTGAGTGAATCTTCAAATTGACTGCCTGCATTATTTCATATCGTGTTTCGGTATTGGGTCATATTTTGGAGTGCCCATCGTTTATAATGCAACTCTGCCCTAATTTTTGTGGATAAATTTGACATTGTCCTGTCGAATTAATCTATATAGGTCTAAATTTTTAGACTACAAAAAAGTGTCTTTAGATTTGCTAATTGATCCATGGCTAAAACATTTTGATTTTTGATTTTCTGAAAGTGTAGTAAAACAACCCCTTAATGAAATTGGGTTGGGCGATGGGATTTAACAACCTGGCAAATACAGAAAGCTCTTATTTGCCTACATGTGATTATTTCCGATAGAAATGGTATTTTGCACTCTTCGATCGATTCAAATGTGTCCTCGTTAAGACAAATGTAGGACGATGCGGACAGATGTGCAAAATAAATTACACATTTAAGTAGAATATTTACACTCGAAGATTATTCTGAGCACACCTTTCAGATCCAGTTTACTAGTTTGCAAATAATATTTTTTTATCAGGTCTTAGTTTCAAAATACAAAGAGCGCACTACTTCAATTTCGTCGGAGTTGCCAGTGAATTTCTCTGCATTTTATGAAATTTCGGTTTCATTCAAAACAATGGTTTTCCCAAAGGATTTTTATCGATTGTGCCATTATCAATCATGCTATATTTCGCAAATAATACAAACAAGATATTTCTCCAAGTCTTCCTCGGAAGCAATTACATATAATAATACATTAATTTTTAATTTAAAACTAATATCTATTGCTTGTCAATTTGACATTCAACATCTTTCCCAGTCTGACATGTGAATCGGAAGGATATTTTGAATAGAGCATTCGTATCACAATGATCAAGTAAAACGTTATGGCACGCACATCAATAGGACTATTTCAAAGAAAATTTTAGGAACTGTTGTTTTCTAAAATGTTTATATAAAATTTGTGTTGCATCTGATTTCGCATTAACTCGCTATTAGACTCATTCATGAGTCGCATATACAGAATTCATCCGAAATATGGAGTACAGCTCGGAATTTGTACTTTATAACAATAATTCCGTTTCTCAAATACTCCAGACGAACTGAATTGTTGAATTCAATAAGTTAAACGTATACCGAATAACAATGCCTGGTTTGAAATCAAATTCATAATGCTCTTTAGATTTGACAGAATAAATTACAACAAATACAACACATTATTATAAACAAACGAAAATATATTCCTAGTTTGCAGTGTACCCAATATAAAGGCGACACCTGATGCGATGGCATAGAATAAATTAATAGTTTGAGGCACAAGATTCTCTGAATATTAGTTTGAAAACAAGCCAATAAATAATATTACTCTGTTTATTTAATTTTCATTGAATTCTGAAGCAGATTTTCATATGCGCAAACTAAAGCATAAAAAATCGACGACCAATACATTTGACAATTTAATTATTTGACTATATAATGTATTTGACATATTTACATATTCAAAATTATTTTGTACTTTATATCGTATAATCACATTTTGATTAATTTTAGCCTAGCTTTTTAATTATCAGCAATTTTTTTCTTTATATAGATCGTTCTATGTCATGTTTATCAAAGTTAACTTAATATAAAATGTACTGTGCGATAGCAACTCTTATATCTGTTATGACGTTTGCTGTTTTCGTCAATTGCACGAGTCGAATGGTGGAGGGACCAATGGTTTGCCCTATCCAGAGGGACGAGAATCACTCAAAGTCTTGGAAGTAATGACTTGCAGGAAATCGGAATTTCGCAATTATCAAGTAAAATTGCGCAACATATGGTGTAAATTGATGCCATGAAAATACAATTGTATTAATTTATTTCACAGAATTCCTAAAAATATTCTGACGTTATAATGTGACATATTGCAACCCGAAAAATATGTGTAATTGCGACATCCATTATTCGCAATGTAAGACATGCAACAAATTTATGATCGTAAGGCAGATTTTTATCTGGTTTTTATTGGGAAAATATCATTGCGGTAGTAAATCAAAACTGTTTTATATATTGGTAAAATAAGTTTTAGACTATTTTACGCAAAAACAAATTTTTTGAGGTGCTGGGGCAATTTATACAAAATTTGTGATATTTGTACACGAATAAAAACGGCATAGATAGAGATTAGATATAACACGCGGCTCCGCTTTACAACCCAACTATGTTCAATTTTGACAAATATGGTGCTCTTAATGTCAAATAATCTAACTCTATTTTTACACAATACTTCTTTTAACTGTGATTTTAGAAACAATCTCTGTTAGTTTCAATTGGTTTTAATTGAGATTTCTTGAAATGCAATTTTATTTGTAATTAATAGCGTTTTGTTTATTAAATATACACACCCGCACGCAATACGCAGAGAACATGCGGGAATTATAGTGTAGGGGACTTTGTCATCAAAATAATCCGTTGTTCTCTGAAATTCAGATAGGCATCGTTAATTGCAAACAGTACATCCCTGTACGAACTGAGTGAAGAACGCATATTCCATGCGTCTTGCGCGCGGGTCATTATTTTCAATAAAGAACCCTATTAATTACAAATAAAATTACAGTTCAAGAAATCTCAATTAAAACTGTTTGAAACTAACAGAGATTGTTTCTAAAATCAAAGTTAAGAGAAATATTTTGTAAAAACCAAGTTAGATTATTTGAGCTTAAAGAGCACTGGATTTGTCAAAATCGAATATCGTTGGGTTGCAACGCGAAGCCACGTGTTTCACCTCCCGACAATAGAAATTAGTACACAATGAAGGGGGCTTACCTTACAGGAGGTGTTATTGCTCTGCCATACCGTGTAACGACTGATTTTGACTCTGTCAACACTGATTCTGGTTCCTCTATATCTCGCTGCGGCGTGACGGCTTCAGTTGACTCGGTGTTGATGAGATGTCGGGCGTCAGTCCGTTGTCAGCAAGACTGTCTGGGGTGGCGTTATCGTTTCTTCACCGCCTGATAGGTCAACATTCCGGAACAGCGGGTCATTTGGATCAACGTCGGCCGGGGATAGTCTGTGTTAGGAGACCGCTTCAGCTTTTCCATTAATCTCCAAAATGATGTAATTCTGACGTCGATCTAACACACGATAAGGACCGCGCTTCGGTTTGGCTAGAATTCTGTTATCCATATCGTTGTTGACGAAGAACCATTTGCAGCTATCAAAATCTTTGCGCTTATAAATTGGACCATGTAGTTGACTTGTAGGACAGATTGGCCGATTCTGAGCGTTATATTGTAGAAAACTGCGAAGTGGAAACAGAAATGCCGGATCGTTCATCGTTATTGCAGTTTCAGAGCGTGATCGGACTAGTTCGCCAGACAGCCGTAGACATTCGCCAAATACCATTTCAGCGGAACTACATTTGATCGGCTCACGAGGTCTTGTGCGCATTGATAGGAGTACTTTCGGTAAAGCCGGAAGCCAATTTTCTTCTGAGCTAGCCTTGAGCGCCGCTTTCAGTTCTCAGTGTGGCCTTTGGACGAAACCATTTGCTCTAAAATTGCTGCCGCGGTCACGGAGTGTTCGACACCATAATATTTCAGTAGGGCTGCGAACTCTTCGCCGAGGAACTGTGCGCCACGATCGGTTGTCACTTCAGCTAGAGCACCAAACCGACCGAACCAATTGAGATCTAAAGCATAACTGACAGTGTCTTGCTTCGTGTCTGGCAGTGGTAGGGCCTCATACCATCGAGTGGTGCGATCCCGTAATGACAGTAGATATTACATATTGTTCACGGCAGGTAAGGTTACCAGATCAACGTTTATGTGCGTGAACCGGACTTTGGTCACTTTAATGACTTGTGGCGCCGTTTTGGTTTGTCTCGTCACTTTGCATTTCTGACAATCTAGACATTGTTTTGACCACTTTTTGACATCTCGCCGCATGCCAGGCCAAAAATACGTTCTGGATAGAATTTCCATTGATGCTTCGTGAGATGGGTGGCTCATTGAATGATACACCTCGAAGATCTTGTGACGGAGTTTTTAGGTATGAACGGCCGAGGGCCCACGCCAGTTATTTCACACTGCAGCAGAGTTCCATCATAATCAAATGTTTTCAGACGATTGACATCAAATGTCCGAAGTGATGGATCATCTTGCTGAGCTGCTTGCAATTCCTGAGTGCTTATAGGTGAAGGACACAATATTGAAGCACAAAGATCTGCAGGACGGCTTAGGGAGTCTGCGACCACATTTTCTGATCCTTTGACATGAGTGACTTCATATTCATACTCGTGTATTCGTGTAAATTGTGAGTTGACACGTCCTGAATATAAATACTCTTTCTTTCCTCTGAGCATCGGAAGTAGAGGAAGATGGTCTGTGTAGATCTTGAACTTTCGGCCATCCAGATAGGTGTGGAAATGTAGGATCGACCGGTAGATTGCGAGTAACTCTTTTCCTAATGTATCATATCGCGTCTCGCGAGGTTGATGTTTTTGCGAATAGAAAGCGGTAGGTTGGTGTATGCCATTGATTGATTGTTGAAGTACTGCGCCTATGGCAACGTCGGATGCGTCAGTTATCAATTCAAAAGGTTGAGACCAATCCGGGGAATGTAGCATGGTCGCTTTGCATAGGGCCCTTTTGGCATCCTCGTAAGCCTGCATGTCGTCCATGTTGAGCTGAATCGGTTGTGATTTCTTGACGAAACGGCTTTCTGGCACGAGATATTTGTGAAGAGGTTCCAGAATCTTGGCAAGGCAGGGTACAAATCGAGAATAGTAGTTCATCTTGCCCAAGAATCGTCGTAATGCCCGAACTGTGGTTGGAGGCTGTAGATCTTGAATAGCACGAACCTTAGTAGGTATAGGTGTCATGCCTTCTTCAGAAATTTGATGTCCAAGGAATTCAATTGATTTCTGTGCAAAGACGCATTTGTTGCCATGAAGTCGGAGGCCATAGTCTGTTAGACGTGTGAGCAGGATCTCAATATGTTGTATATGTTCGGACATGGAGTTGGAGAATACCAGGATGTCGTCTAAATATGGAATTACAAATGGTAGACCATCTAGTATTTCGTCCATAACGCGTTGGAATGTTTGCGAGGCATTCTTGAGACCGAAAGGCATATAGTGATATTCGTGAGTGCCACCTCCGGTGAATCTGAGTGCAGTATATGATACGGAGTCTTTGTCCATCGGTACTTGATAGTAGGCTTTCACTAGGTCAAGTTTTTTATACACAGCATGACCAATAGCAGATCTGAGTAGGTCAGCTGGATTTGGCAGGATGTACGAATCAGAGTGTGTGCAAGAATTGTGAATACGATAATCCCCGCACACCCTGAATGTTGCTGGTTCACTCTTTGGTACTACTACCACAGGCGACGCAAAAAGTGATCTGGATCGTGTACAGATGCCTTGTTGACTTAGCATAGCGAATTCTTGCTCGGCGGCCTTATGTTTGTGTGGTGCCAATGGACGTGCTAGTGGAGGATGAGGAAGTGGTTTCGATAAGATAATACGATGCGCTGTGATGGCATGCTTCCTCTTGAGATCGGGCATGAAGGAGATAGGTTTGAAGATTTCTTCATGACGTTTCAGAACATCGTCCAGTTGCGGTACATGAGGAACTGGAGGAATAAGCTGTATAGATGAGACTGCTTCGGCGCGAGTCGTATGTTTTAGCGCTGATGTAAGCAACTGATTGTCTGCTGTGCGTATCTCTCGTGTTCTTGGACGAATGGTCAGGTCGAAGTGTTCAAGAAAATAACGTCCAATGACGTTTCTTGTCGTGTTGGCGATGATGAAAGGATAATTGAAACATCTTTTTGAGTTGGAGAACGAGATTGCGTGTATTCGTACCCAGAACGTCGCTATGTTGGAGCCATTGGCGCAGGTCAGACTGCTGGTGTCGATTGGGTAGGGGGGTTCGAAATAATTGTGGCGTAGTTAGCTTACATCTGATCCAGTGTCTATGAGAAATAATTCACCAGAGGTTGCGTCAAGGATGAGATAATATGTTGATAGTGGCAACTGACGAAGAGAATGGTTGCTGGCATTTTGGCGTTTGAAGCATGACTTGACTGGAGCCGTCGCTGTAAATACAATAGTTTGATTGCGCTCTACCGCGAAAGCAACGTGCTTCGAGCCATCAGACGTGGAGCGGCCAACGATCTTGGGGTGATCAGCCTCTACTGCCGCAGAGGAGGCTGACCCCAGCAGTTTCTTGAACCTTCCATAAGCGATCCTCCTGAGTTGTTGAGGGTGACCGCGCCCACTTGAACGTCGCGTCTGTGCGCGGGAATGTGCAGCCGTTTCTGAGGCAATAGCGTGTGGAGTGGCCATAGCTGCGGTGATTCGGACACCACTCCGCCGGTAACTGTGGAACTGTGGCCCGGCCTCTCGACGTCGACCTCCTGGCGCTATTCCGGGACGGTGGTCGACGCTGGTCACGCCTGCTCTGGTCGCGTCTATTATGGACGGCATCGACTGAGGCCGAATTTGGCCTGACGGTAAGGTTCTCGAGCAGGCTGATGAGGCGTTCATTCGTGATATTTGTTCCGGCTGATGATGCGGTGGATTGTGATTCGAACAGTCTTGAGGTGATGTGGCCTTTCTCTTGGGCAGGTGAGCTGTAGTGGTGTTTCTTCAACCACTTGTCTAGACGTGCCGGCAGAACGTCGTCTTGTACTTCGAGGGATTCGCGCAGGAACGTGGCCATATCTTGGAGTGCCGGCGGGAGCTTCTGTACGAAAAGTTGCATTAAGATTTCCTTGGGAAGGTTGAATTCCAAGGCTTTCTGTTCCATTTCCCTAAATAGCTCGGAAGGCGTGCGGCTACCTAGGGACATCTGGCTCATTAATTCTGTAAGCCCTCAGTGTATTGATGCAGAATATCTTTTAGTCCGCGTCTGAAAGACATTGGGATCGTCTCCCAAGCCCTTGAAAATATTGAGCACTCGTCTGTTATATTGAACACCTTAGCCAATAAAGTAACATCGTCGACCCACTCGTCAAGGTAGTCTGGATCGAATTGGCATATTTTATACTGTGTCCACGTGTTGGTGCGGCAAGTTGCTGGGCTCACCACCGGGCTTCCTGCATTTCCTGCACTGAACCTCATCTTATGCGTATGAGTGCTGTCGAGAATAGATGGCAGTGTAACATCGTCTTCACCCGTTATCGTGTGGCATTGTAATCCCGGGAGGGTGTTTTTCTGTGATATGTGTCTTAGAATTTACTTTTCTTCGTAGCATTCATCCAAAGTGCTTGAATTTCTCAAAATCTAGATGTTTATTAATTCTTTGCTGGCTGTGAGTTCGACGAACCGGGGCACCATTTATGTAGGGGACTTTTGCGAGATTAATTACTCCCTACATTGGATTGGTAGCGGCTGTGGAGATCCGTGCACATGATCAATCCCCGGCTTTTTCCCGATGGGTGATGTGAGAAGACTAATACGAATGATCACAAATGTATTGTAAATAACACCGCATATAAATTCATAAGAAGTCCAAATTGACCGTGCTCTAGACGGCAATAAAGTTAAATTTTAACACAAATGAATGTCTTAAACACCAGTCACAGTCAAACTAAATTGTCCACACTCTAGACGGTAAAAAGACAGAATATTGTTCACAAAGTTGAATGTCTTATGCACAAGTCACAGTTAAACAAAATTGTCCGTGCACTAGACGGCAGCAAAATGAACGCTGTTTATAAAGTTGCATATCTTACACACAAGCAATTATTCTTTCACAAATGTCTGAATTGAAATAAATATATGCAACCGATTGAAAATACATGATGATATGAACATAGTCACTGTTAAAAGTTGTCACTGAAAATGAATGTGTGTAATCCGTGTAAAGACTTCAATGACAAAAATTCACAAATAATTAGTTCACTGTTTGCTATGGTTTTAACTTATGTAATTATAATAATCCATTGTACTCTGAAATTCGGATAGGTATAGTTAAATGCGAACAGTAAATCCCTTGCATAAACTGCGAATAATCCAACTGAGCGAAATAAATCCGCTGTGACACTGTAATCCTCCGCATGTTCCATGCGTATTGCGCGCATTTGTGTGTATTTAATAAAAAACCCTATTAATTACAAATAACATAGCAGTTCAAGAATTCTCAATTAAAACTGCTTGAAACTAACAGAGATTGTTTCTAAAATTACAGTTAAGAGAAATAATGTGTAAGAACAGAGTTAGATTATTTAACCTTAAAGAGCACCATATTTGTCAAAATCGAACATCGTTGGGTTGTAACGCGGAGGCGCGTGTTACAAAAGTGATATAGTGGAATGTCTATTCTTCGTTGGATTATTCGCAGTTTATACATGTGATTTACTGTTCGCATCTAATTCTATATATCAGAATTTCAGAGTACAATGGATTATTATAATTCAATAAGTTAAAACCATAGCAAACAGTGGATTAATTATTTGTGCAGTTTTTCATTGAAATTTTTACACAATTTTAGACTATTCATCATCAGTGCCAACTGTTA
>JAQBSW010010811.1:0-22580 GCA_029291075.1 Eudiplozoon nipponicum | reverse complement strand
CTTTTTTATTTTAGGTGTAGCTCATATGACATCCATTGAGGCCCAATGTTCCAACTAACCATCTTCAATCTGTCATTATTGAACAGGCACCAAATTACATGTGGAATTGGTATTCACATGAACATTTATTTAATTAAACAAACATTGGTTGCGTGGGCGGTGTTGACAATTATTATGATCAAAGTTGCGTCATGATTTAAGAACAAGACCAAATATGTACATACATTTGTCAGTATAAATTAAGAATTGTATAGTGTAGAAAAGGCAATTCATCCAGTAGACCAGTTTTGTCCTTATTTGGAACTCATCACGTACTGGCCAGTATTTGCCGCGGCAAATAATCCCTCCTGCGCAACCAATTTTCTTTGGGTGTCAAATTGCTTATATTTTCAGCCCTTGCACAAAGTGGAAGATTATTTATTGTTGTCAATTTATAAACTTCCTAATGGTGTAAAACTCATTAACGTTGTTCTTTAATTTCAAAAAATTGAATTCAAATATTTATCTGACCGGATGTAAATTAACGTTTGATTAACTGATAGACAAACAGTGAACATATAAAATCAAGTAAAGAATTCATAAAATAAATCATAAATTACACATCTATTTAAAATTTATTAATGCATATTTACACCAGATCTATTGATTTAATGCCTTTTAGATTTTTAACTTCAGTCAAAACTATCAAACAACATTATACGGAGTATTTAAAAAAATTATTTGTGTCCTACTACAATGGGTTTTTTCATTATTTAAATCAATATGTAGATTGAACTGTAAACTTATTGCTTTATAGTTAATAAATTGCCAATATTTTATTTCAGTCATTTTTCTGCGGATAATTTGTCAATTGTTATAAATAAATTTATCTTCTCATTTTAAGGAAATGTATGTATTTAAAAAAATGAAGAACGCGTAAGTAGAACTACTACTTCAAACAGTATATA
The DNA here is from genome assembly GCA_029291075.1 of Eudiplozoon nipponicum. Classification (NCBI taxonomy): domain Eukaryota; kingdom Metazoa; phylum Platyhelminthes; class Monogenea; order Mazocraeidea; family Diplozoidae; genus Eudiplozoon; species Eudiplozoon nipponicum. Next base: position 21,633 of record JAQBSW010010811.1, on the reverse strand, counting down.
TTCATTGAAGTTTGATTTCGGAAGCAAATGCGCCAAATTGTTTAGACTAATAACAATTTTGCTTCTCCCGTGAAATTTGAAACGTATTCTTAAATACTACGTTTTTTTGCTGGTTTTGCTAATAGTTAATTTAAAAGTAGTTCGAAAAGAGTAAATTATCTAAAAAATTTAAATCTTGTCCAAATACAACACTACTACCGTTGGCTTCACGTACCAATATGTAATGACTTTTTTTCTTAACAGTTGCAGCACGAAGAGACACTGACGTACAGAGGTAAAACAGTAACATACACACACACATATATATATATACATATATATATATATATATATATATATATAGAGAGAGAGAGAGAGAGAGAGAGGATATCGCGAAAAGATATATTTCGTATATTATCAGTATAAATGAAACATCGCGTTAGATAGCAAAAACAATTCATTGAGTCGACCAAGGTTTTTTCTTATTTGGTACTCATTAACTACCTACCAAAAATGCCGCAACCGAGGTTTGATTATTTAGTTTAAAAGCATGCAACTCGTCTAATGCATCACCAAAGCCGCGCTCTACATACATATTTTAGTTACGTGCAAACATTTTGTTTGTCGGTATATCTTCTCTTCATGCGGAGCTCATTTGGCAAGGCTCAAAAAAATAAAGCATTAATTGTCCACATCCAATTTTGTCATAATAGACCAAACGCTATGCCATATGGGGAAATTATATTGAAATAAAAATATATGGGCAGGAATATATTATAGTATTTTTGTTATTACAAACTAAAAATTGCATAGGATAGCAAAAACAATTCATCAAACGGATTGATGTCGTCCTTATTAGACGCTCATTAAGTGCATGCCAGAATTGCCACAACAAAGGTTAGAGCCTGGGCGCATTTGCTAAATACTCAGCAACTTATCCTCTACATCACACAGTTCGCGCAATACTTATAATTTTCAGTTACGTTTACATTTATTTTTTGGATGCAGTTGCAACTTTAGATTGAAAACAGTGACAAATTGACTCTCTCTCTCTCTCTCTCTTAACTGAAAGCCGATCAATATACGTTAGTTAGAATAAAATGGACAATTGCAGTCAATGCACGGCATCGGTGGCGCAATAGGTGGGTTACAAGATGTGAAGCAAATGTTCTCGAGATCTAGCCTCGGTCGCGACATTGCGGGCAAGTTCTTGATGAGTGCACATTTAGAACAGCACAGATCTCCTTTATGAATCTTACTTGCCAACTTATGCTATGTTTAGGTTATAATGACAACATACTTACAGTATTAACTGATCCGCGTTTTGACTAACTTAGGCTGAAATCCAGTTGTTTTATTTCTTAAAGATATTTCGGCGGCCGTTGTCATCCGGCTTCTTCAGTTCACTTATCATCAAAGGTTTTACAAAAAAACTAATGAAGCAAGCTGTTAATTTGTTTTATGAAATTTGTGATGAAAGGTAAACTGAAGAAGGCGGTCGACAACGGCAGACGAAATATCTTGAAGAAACAAAGCACCAGGTGTTCAGCCAGCATTAGTCAAAACGCAGATCAGGTCATTTCGATTAATTCTGTTTCGCAATTTGTTCATTCTTTTAAGCAATACATATAATATGTCCAAATGTTTGAACGTAAAAAAAACTATTTTATGTATTGAAGGCCTTATTTATTAATTGCTTTGAGGAATCAAGTAAGTTTTAGCTTTTTCTCCTCAGAACAATTTAATAAAGCACAATTTTTTCTCGCTTTGAGCTTCCATTGAATATTGTGAAAATTATGGTTTCGTTCAAGTGGATAAAAAATTTATAAAGAAAAGTTGTTTTAATATATTACAGTATACGAGTTATATCGTATTAATAAGTAATCTGTGTGTGTGTGTGTCTATATGCGCATTAACATAGTGTTTGTGGTAATCCAATGGAGTATTCGCTTTGACATGTTACATCTTATGTCAAGTGGCCTCACTTGAATCACTCTGTTGCCTGTGTGTATAATTCTGTTTATCTGACAACTTATCTGTAGTTAAGACCTATTACGCAATTTGGCGTTTAATTTACTTCTGCTTGTCTGTCCATGTTCAAAAAATTCCATTTATTTGCCTTTTGGCCTGTGATAATTATGTGTTATGTTATAACAGACTTTCCTGCTGCTATTAGACATTTGCTCATCAGCTTCTAGGGCAATCGGTGATTGATGCGGCTCATCAGCTGTTTTTTTGTCTTTCCATGTAACTGCTGTTAAAACTAAATTTAAACCTGTAGACGATTAACGATTGTCATGACAGGGGAAGCTGACCTATAACCTCTCTTTTTATGACTCGCTGTAAATCAAATATTATATTTAATTTTGTATGGGGCAAAATTAGATTGTGTTAATCGATTTAGTAGTCTTCTGATTATTGCCACCATTGGCCGTTCATATGGAAAATCGGGGTACTAATTTCTGTTCGCTTTGCTCTGTCCGTAAAGCGATCCCAGTAAAGAAGAAAACGGTCTGCTTGATGAAATGCCTCCTTTAGATTATTCGCATTAGTTTATACTGATAAATGTAGATATATAGTGGGGCTGGTGTTTATATCAAAATCACACCCTTGGTTAAAATAGTCATTGCCTGCTGCCGGGCGTTGTCTGGGTTTTATGCTAACATCAATAAACCGCTCAAAGTAACCGTTCGTCTGAAATACGTCTTTCAGTTTAGAGAAATCTTCCTCCAATTTATGCTCAGAACAAATACTTCTTATATGGTTTACCAGATTGTTCACCAAGTTCCGCTTTTATGATTTACATGCACAAATTTTAAAATTAATATTCTCGCAAATGCATGTTGATTTCTTGTGTAGAGCACGTGTAAAGCGCCCGCTGTTTTATCGGATTAATTATAATTTAAGGTAATACAGTGTGTTATTCGACTCTTCCTTAATTGTGAATTTTATCTTGATATTTATGCTGTTCTCTTCTTCCACTGTAACTACATATAGTTTATGTATATATATATATATATATATATATATATATATATATATATATATATATATATATATATATATATATATATATAGTTTATCGACGATCTAATGATGTTAAATGAAGCTAGAAACACGTGAGTACGTATGTCTGTCAGCAGTTTTGCTGTAAGAGCAAGATTTTCATGAACGAATTATGTCTTTTAGCGATGTTCAATTCACTTAATCTATTAGGTCTAATAATTTAAAAAAAAGTAAAAGCTTACCATGGATTTTGTGTTAGTTTCAAAGATTTTTGTCATTAAATTATATCATTATCTAGTTTAATTGAAGCTTAATCGAATCAAAACTGTCCTAAGTATCTGGTTTAAGTTCACAAAATTCACAGCAACTGCAGCATGCCTTAAAGCTGCGTGCGTCTATAACGAGGAGGAAATATTTAATTAAGACGTCTACCTACATTTTAATGTTTAGCTGCAGTGTGCAAAGATGATCACTGAATGCCAAGTGCAACTAAATTATTCAGGAGCATTTGAGAATTTTTCTGATTTAAAATCAATTGAACGATGTGGTCACACAGAAATGCAGAATGATATCAGAATGCCAACAATTGTCTTCTTTAAAAGAAACATGTTGCACGACAAGGAATAGACTGTTTACCTGATTGTCGGGTTGCTTTCCGAGTTGCTTGCATCCGCTGCCTTCTGGAAAAGTTATCTTTATTAAAATGTTACAACAATTAATTCAATTCCATGCTAATTTGCAACATAAAAGTAGACTAGTTTTTTTCTTGCATTCATTAAAAATATGTTCAATTATCCATGGCAGTGACAAACTTCTTCTTTTTAATGTCACAGCATCATGAGTAGCATTCTCTAGGAATACATTCAGAAAACCGCGTATTTCCGCGTAGATGAGGCGAGAAATGCGTTTGACATCACCACGACAAGCCGGACGACGAATGGCAGGCTTAGTTATGCCCTGAATGCTGTTACGTAAGACTTAAGGATAACGCTTAGCGCCACCCTTTCCAGGACCCTCACCATCTTTTCCACGACCAGAAATGAGATTGTACCGTCCTATTATTCCACATTCTTCTACCAAATATAAAGTGGTTAAAGAGCGTAATACCGGCTCCTACTGATGAGTCGCCAGTAAGCACGAAACGAATGTGAATGAGATTATACTTTCCGTTCATGCTGCCTTTGGTTTATCCTTCTGGTCACAACTGAACTAATTTGTTACTAGATTCGCAAAACCTAATACATACTTGCATATATATTAGCTCTTCGCAACAAACAGTATTTAACTGTAATATAAGCTGAAATAACCGCCGTTTTTTGCCCTATAATGAAGAGCGTTTTGGCGTTTTGGAGAAAATAATTGCTCAGTCTTCCGTTAAATTTACTTGAATAGATACTCTTCAAAGTAAATTGGATGACACACTGGAACGCCCAAGGACAATAAATCGTGTGAATCGGATATGCGTAGCAGGAAACACCGATGTGGATACCAATCAGGAGTAGAATTGTGGAAGACCAGTGAGCATGGAGATATTGAATAATAAAGCCAAGTTGCGCAAATACGCTTCACTGACTTGAGGCTATCGTTAAAAATGACGAAGTATAGAATTTGTGCAGACAAAGACAGATTTGTCGTGCACTGAAATTTTGATTTTGAATAATTTAGCGTCATGCCGGATAAAGCTTTGGTTTTTTCCTTGCTCCTGAAAATGATGAACAAATAAGGTTTTGTGCCCGTACTGATGTTATTATTTTTTGATAATATGTGTTTTACATCATGGATAAATGTGTTACCATGCTGGAAATAAAGTACAAATGTGTACAATTTGATTACTTTACATTTCTTATTCATATCAGGAAGTAACTAGTTGTCCTCCTTCTTATAATATCATTATTTCTGTCGCAGATATTTTTAAAAACATGAATATTTAAGCTGTTTCTTAATGTAGCAACATACCGAAACCATCTTAATATAGACATGCTGGTGAAATTAATGAAGTTGAGCTAGTTACCGTGTTCAGGGTTACATGTGTCAGTCCAATCATACCGCCTGCAGAGCTTCGCTCGTCTAATATAATGTCGAATTGCAACGACGTTGAGGCGGCATCGTCCAAATCGGTTATCGTCAGCACAGCCAATTGTGCAGGCAACTTAGAGGCCGGATAGTCGATTGGAGTGATACTGATCGGGTCACTGCTCGGCGCCACCGCAATACTTGGCGGGTATATGTTAGCCGCGACAACTGTAACCGTGACAACTGCCTCGGCACTGTGTACACCATCACTAACGGAAAGGCGAAGTACCTGCGGACCGGGTGGAATTGGACCACCGGACATCTTTGTATTAAACGTTATAGCCGGCTACGCCAGAGTAATTAGACAGTGTGGTGAGTGAAGAAGGTAACGATAGAAATATGTAATCAGGCTTTAAAACGCTGTGTATTTTGGAAAGAAATTATTGTCTTCATGTAAAAAATCGCACATATAATAATCTAGTAGTTATGGTGGAAGTAAAAGCAAGTTAATAAAAGTATTATTTGAACGAACTACCAACGCCAACTTTAAAAAAAAATATATTTCAACCGACAGATTCGCTTTATGCTTACTAGGAACTCTTCGGCTGGCGGAAGCGCTACGCTCCAACCCGAATAAAACCAGGGTCCAGCAATGTGGAACAAATAGACATCGCACTCTACTAGAGGTCTTTTAAATTAAGCAATATTGGAATAAAATTAAAATAAATAAGTTCAACGAGTAATATCAAATCCATCACTCACACACATACACTCACACACATACACACCTTAAATTCGTAGCAACTTTGGAAATTTTGTAAAATAAATCATTTTGCTACAGACTAAACATCGTTGAGAAGGAGAATAAACACCACTCTAGAAAACTTCAAATTTAGCAAACGTGTCAGGATTAGGTCTCGACGTTGTTGCATGATCTGAGCTCCCTTGTAATCATGATATCTTGAAGACAAAGCATACGTGAAGGCGAATAAATAGCATGTATGCGTTTAAGTGTGAGGCATAGGACTGCATTTATTGTTCATGCTCAATTTGACATACACTTCTTATGTTACCTCAGCAAACTTTTTAATAGACGCGGACTGCCGAAAAAATGAGCATATGACAACGTTTTATGCAGCCACAACAAAAAATATATAAAAATTATATTTTGTTGTTGTACTAAACGGTGTTTAGAATAATTCTTTTGTCATTAAAAAAAATAAAGCCTATCTCCGAAACTATGATGACGAAACACTTCATAGGCTTGGTACATATGACAAAATAATGAGTTGGCTTTAAAACTGAATTGCTAAAGGCTAAATATGCCGTTCACTCTACTATCCTTTCAACGCGCCTCCATATAAGAGGGTGCATTGCCCAAATGTCACAAATTCATTGACCAAAAAAAACTTGGTATAAAGATTAATGTTGGCTCTAACTGTTTTGTCGCCAGTAAGCATGGAACGCACAACATAATACACACACACACACACAAACGCATATATATAGATATATATATATATATATATATATATATATATAAAGAGTATATATATCAAGCCCTTCATGACAAAGTAAATCTAAATATTCTTTTTAGTAAATGTTGTGATGATTATCACTAAACATGATATCTGATGTCGATCAAGTTTCTGCCGCATTTTTCTGAAAATCAATTTATGCTGCGGTATGCAACCGATGACGAGATTTACCAATACAAACAAATTTGACAAGTTGCCATGAGGTTGCTTAAAGTTCATGTGAGTATTCTAGTGTGCTCTGCCAATACCTGTACAACGTTGAAATAGACTGCCTACCCTTAAATGGATTAATAAACCTTTTCTGGCAATTTACTTAAATGTCACCAGGAAATTGAATTTTTGTAGGGCCTGCACGAAAAATTAACTTTAGTTAGCACAGCTTCATTATTAGCTGTAATTGATGTAGGAATTGTGGAGCTGGTAGGCGTATATTCTTCTTCCAACGTTTTGAACATAAAGATTCTGAACTCCTCATAAGAAACGGTTTCACAATAACAAAAATTTGGCAAACCCTAGGGGCTAATTGGGACGAACGCTGAGACAAACAAATAAATATTACGTAGCAGTCATTACAGTGAAGGACCCTATTTTGCGTGACAACTTTTTGGATGTAGTCTAAGTAAAATAAAGGAAAATGTCAAACATTTTCATAAATGACTTTTTGATACAGTCATCTTCTTTTTCACTTCCCCAATTAAACAAGATACCTGGCCCGAATGTAGTCGTCGGTAAAAAAAGTATACAAACTATTTATGGATTCATTACGATGATCAAATATTTATACTTCTCTCATTGCAAGTTTCGTTACGTTAATTGATGAATATTTTCAGTCGCTCGAAAATAAATCTATGACAATAATAACAAAAATAATTTTGACAAGATAGAAGAAAATTATTTCAAAGCAAGCATCTGCAAAAACAAATCAAATCTTGGAAACAGATTTAAACTTACTTTTAGCTGGGATGGGGAGAAATAATCTAAAGAAAATGCCTTCAGGTATAATTTATGGTCTAACAATTCTGTGAATTGTTTCATGAATTCCCAATACAGACAAGACCAGTTTAACTGATGTCCTTTTCAATGTTCATTTTATATCGAAAACCTAAATATAATGAAATCCTATCAGTATTATTCAAATTCAGCATAACTCCACCAAATGATATTGAGTCTGTCTTCGAATGAAAAATCGAAGAATAAATAGATTAGTTTTAGGCTGAAAGCGATATAAGGTAGGATCTATCTAATGGGAAAGCTTACTCAAAATAGTTACGCTGTTATAACGGAACATTGCATGACTTTTGTCGCAGCAGTTAAAATGCAAGACTCTGAAATCTAGGCCGCGGCAGTTCTAGAACTTACTTGATGGATTCCAAAACACATATAACCCGATATATTTGAAGAATTGTGATATCAATCTTAAACGGTGTTAAATTTTGTGGACAATATATAAGAATCAAATCCTAGCATAATACTGAATATACAATATATTAAACGACAAACATCGAGTCACTAATTAGAACCTCGCGTCTTGTTCTAGTAAGTCGGAGTGACTTCCTAGAACGTAAATGTTTAAATGGATCCAGAAATAAGCACAGCTGGACAGATTGCCTAGTGATGGAAACTAAAACGCGTGCCAGTTTGCCTTGAGTTTACAGGTTTAATTGCAGCATTGTGCACTGATTAACGCGGACCAACTCATCATATCAACCTGAACAGGAATACCAAAGCAGTAAACAAATTTCACTTTACTGCTGAACACCAGGTCGTCATTTATGAAGCAAGGCGGATGCTTAAGGCTCATAACTATCCCTCGCTCAGATAGTCTGCCAGTGGCTGAATACTTATTTTAGCAGTCTAAACTCGCATTCTTTATGCTGCACACGTGCACTCTGACTATTTCATATTTAAAATTAAGCATTTGTGAGATAATTAGACTCAACTTTAAGCTCAAAAGAGATTGAATGCTAGCATTCCGATGGTGCTCCGAAGGACTCATGCTAAAGTTGCAGACCAGACCAGCCAAAGCCTGCTGAGCATTAGGCTGCAAGGTTTTATGGCCACGAATTTAAAAATTACGAAAAACACTAGGTATAGTGAGATTTTTATGTCATCTTATGAAACTCAACATTTAGGAAAATCTGTTGCTAACTTATAATTAGTTTCAATTTTTAAGTCATACACTAAATTGCATCTCGTTAAAGATGTAAACAAATTAATAAGTAGACAAATCAGAACATTGTGTAACTTACTGTAAGTCCACATGCATCAATGTCTGTCATTGAAATGGTACTAAAGTAGCCATTTGTCAGAGTGCATTGAAGCTTCCCTTTGTCCGACACGTCGAGATCAACAACTGGAAGGACGTAGAAAATGAAGCCAATTGCTGTGTTTTCTGGTACACTTACTGAAAATGTTCTAAAATTGAAACCAAAAATAAAGTGGATTTCAATTATTATTATTATTATTATTACTATTATTATTATTATTATTATAATTATTATAATTATAGGTAATAAATCCAATGTTGCTTCGTTTATCAGTGATAATGACTTTATCATTACTGCTTTCGAATTCGTTCTCGATCCGACAACTGATTTTCTCAATGAGTAGATTTGTTGTTTATCTGCCCAATTTTGCTACTATTAAATTCTAACTACAGGATATAGAATAAATAACTCTGTACACTTCAGTCAGAAAAACATGAGCATAAAGTAAAATCTAATGAGCAAACGTCCTTACTCGAGTATTTGAAAACCGTTTGTCCAGAATATTAATTATTGTTTGTTTAAGCAGTAATCAAATTTGGTCTTTACTGGAATAATCGACCGATCATACGAAATAATTTAAAATCTAAATTTAATCATGAATCAACTAAGACAATTTTTTCAAAAGTTCCAAAATTATAAATTATTAATTACTGCAATGCATTAATATACGAGACTCCATCAATGGCATTTTTAAGCTCGTCTATTTTGTGAATTATTAATAACTACCAATTAATAGCTGGTTAATGGAAACATAAATTTATTATGAAGGACTGCCTACAACTTATTTTCGATAGACCCCATCATGATTTAATTTACAAAAATTGATTATTTGTTAATGCATAGCAAATTGACAGACTCAATGGTAGATCTTAATATTAATAAAAATGAAATATCAAAGCTGGAACATTTAACTGAAAAAAATGCCACAAATCTCTTAGGCTAGCACTGATAAATTCATTCTAATTAGCAAATGTTTAGAAATAGATCTTCATAAAATGTTTACCCTAAGTTCAGAGACTCAAGTTTAAAAATTGTATTCCAAGGGTAATATATTCGTTATCATTAAAAAGTTTTAATTCAACCTATAAATTGGATACGTGATTTACCCAAGAAGAAAAAACGAATCTGATAGGATAACTTGCAATGAGAAGTGCATAGATACTCAGAATAACGCAGTAGATAACGAATATCCCAAACGATATATAGGAGCAGAGATAAAGTAGAAACTAAAACAAAAATAGTTAGATACTGTTTAATGCTGTGAACCAATGTATACGAAATTGTGTATTAGCTGTTGTGCACCTAATAATAAATTAGTTAAATTAGGACCAGAAAGAAAATGTAAATTAAGATGAACGAAATGTATTATCTCATGTGCACATTTGTTCCATGTTTACTAGGGACTCATCAGTAAGGGCCTGCATTATGTCCTTATATATATATATATATATATATATATATGTAATATATACCGAGCCCATAAAGGGTACCAACACTACGGTTGCCTAAACCGTACCTGGTGCCAACAATATAGTTGGTCACATTGTCAAAGACAAAACAGTTAATTCGAACGCAACTAAAGGACTTTATATGTATGCAACTCATGTAAAATGGACACATCATCCAAATGTATAACAAGATTAATTTTAAAAGAAAGCAATGATTTGTGAATTGCACAATACAATAATAAAGTTTGAGCTCTCTGCAATTGAAAATTCTAATCTTACTTATTTTGACCTAGGAAAAAACTGTTCAGAAGTCTATGTGTGTAAGACAGGTTGATTACTAAAGAAGCACAATCATGAGCATTTACTATTGTGCTTAGCTGAAAAAGCTAAAAACCTTCGGCAATAGCCAGAAAACAATGTTAAAAAAGTGCACACATCAAACCAAGCAGAATACCGCGGGCGTTGGGTATTCAGAAACGACAATGAATTTATGTTTGCCTAAGTGGATAGGAACAAAAATTCTATCCCAACATTGTTATAGAAATAACACCTATAATGAGGCGAATTTTGGAAGGCTTTTAAAAGTAATGAAAGGCTAAGTAATACTAATTTCCGAAATTGTTAGGGGCGACAAACTTACTTCGTAGTGTAAGATACAACTGAAATGTGTACACGATTTGATTGAAAATATCAAGGATTGTGTGCGTATATGATCGTATGCACATTTGCTTTTATACGTTGCTTTCTATTGTTTTTTGCTTAATATAAACAAACTAGCGATATGAATCAAGACCTGTTTTTGAACTTGTGCTATGTAAATGGCCACATATTTCAGACAAAACTAAGTCTTGCGAAAGTAAACTTGTTCTTTGAAAATTGTTTTGCATAAGCATGCTTTCTATAATAAAGTTATTCTTCAATTCATCAGGAATTTCTTTATTCATATTTTTCTTGGATTACAACTGTTCCTTATTATTTTTCATTTTTATTAATAAAAACCTCTTTATAATATCATCTAACTTTATCTAAAAGCGATTTGCGTTTACCTGTTCTGTATGGTATCGAACAAATTGAAGGATATAAATTAGGATCTTATAATCAATGCCAATTCGAGAAGCCTTGTATAAAACAAGGAAAAATTGAATTAAGCTGAATTTGAAAAATAATCAGCGTAAATGGGTTAATAGAAGTAACAATACCATATTCTATAATTAAATAAATTAAGAGTTAACAGTACATTAAATTTGATAGAACGAACGATGAACATTGTGTCATGGAAATACCTGACCTAAAACTAAAGGGAAAGTAAAATTTGATGTAAAGAAATACAGCATGTAAACTGTCTCAAGATAATACTTTAGCCATGACACTAAACATACTAGCAAAAAAGATAAAATTTTATAATTCTACGCATCAGTTAGAAAATAATATTCCATGTAAAGGCGGCAACCTAAAGTGTTTGGTTGAAAATTGGCGCCCAATTTTACGATAAAACGATTTGAGTAGTAAATAAAAAGAAAAGTTCTTTTGAGAATGCACACTTTCAGAGTTCTAGAATTAACTGTGATCATTTTCTAAAATTAAGGGAAATTTAAAATTACGGACGTTTTATAATAAGAACACTAAGAATTTGTTTCTTCTGTGTGAACGCCATTACATAATTTATTTCATACGTTAAATTTTACAAACACTATACCGGAAAAATATATAGAAAGTTATGTAATTTAAGAATTAAACGATATAACATACTCAGATTTAATTTAATCAACAGCATTAAAAAAATAAGGTTAGACTTGATTAATAATGAAATTAATTCATCACTACTGGCAATACGTCAAAGATCACAACGAAAACTTTTGGCCAAACTAAAGAACAATCCTAAACTAGGATACAAATTTCTAAATAATTACAGTAAATATGAAGATAAATCGAAGCTCATATTACTGGGGGATAAAACTGCGTGCGAATTTATCCGTGAATTTAAGATATTATTTGGTAATTTAATATGCAATTCTAAGAACGAATGTCACATTATTAATTTAACTAATCGTTCGGATAACCAGACATCAGAGCATGATATTGACAGTGATGCATTAGTAAAATTAATTTTAAATGTAAAATCTAAAACATAAAATGGTCAATTCTGTATATCGATTGAAAACCTATTTTAAATACCCTTAACTTTTATGAACTCGCTCTGCGTCTTTATGAATCGAATTTTAAAGGTTCGAAAAATACTAATCGATATTCTAACGATCGTGCCTAAACCGTTGTCTGAAATCGGTGAGCCAAAATTTGTAAACAAAAATATGCTAATTTCACTAGCCCTTCATACTTGAAGATAATTTAATACTAGATCGTTTAGAATTTATGTTTCTAGTTGACAATGATTCAGACCAACCTGGCTTTACCAAAGATCGAACGACAATTATTAACATTCTTTCCATGTAGAAGTATGTAATTACGCTCGATGGGTAAACGTGAATGCAGTAATAGTCTTTACTGGTATCTCATAAGCTTTTGACCCCATATATTTAGATGCCATTATGAAGAAAATTAATTCACCAAATATCGTTCCGAATATCATTTTATTACTTATGCATTATATACATAATAGAAGAATGAGTATTCAAGTACATAATCTGAGATCAAGGTCACTAAAAGTTACAACTGGATTTTAATAGGGCCCAAGCTTGGGACCAATTTTATTTAAAATAATATTTACTCATTTTCATAGTAAGGTGTTTGATGGCTGAATTTGCAAATTAGCGGATAATTCAAAATAAACTTTTCAATAGATCAAAAAGTATCGAGGTCTGCAAAAACAACGTAACACGAGCTTTGTATGACTTCCGTAAGTATTTAGTAACATTAGGGTTGAGAATAAACAGTAAATAAATGAAAGCATTAAAAATCGACAATAGGACAGATTTTAATTATGTTCATTTTCATGATGCTGTGATAAGTGATGTTTTTAAGATCAAACTTCGGCAAGAAATCAAGGATTTAGGCATAACTATTCAAAGTGCAGCTTCAGGTGAGAGACGTATTGAAAACATGGACGCTAATAATGAGGAACATATTATTAAATGATATACAATTAAAATGCCTATTATTTGGATCAGGCCGATCCTAGAATATGCAGCTGTTATTTGGTACCCCATTATAAAATATTTTTAATCATATTATCCATGACTCCTGTACCATATATGTTATCTGATTACAATTCATATGACTGCACACCTTATGGTCTAGGAGACTATGCTATTCTATAAAAGTATTTCATTTGACTCAGTAGACGCGCGTCCACACGGCTCTAACAAGGAAGATTCGCGAAGTAGGAACTATGTCTAGACATTCGGAGATCTCTCCACCTTTGCTGGTTAAACTTGCGGAAAAGCAATGTTTTTCAAAAATGTATGAAATTTGCAATCAATTACTAAGAGAGCTTAAAGAAACGCCTCCTTCTAAGACGCTGTTTTAATTGTTATGTACTAAACAAGGAAAAACATGCGATCTTAATTTTCTTTTGCATTTTAATTATGGAAATGCTTCCTCGTGGTTATACAAAGGATCAGAATAACAGTGGTTTATAGTCCATCTTACTGAAAATAGTTTATCCGTTACTGTATTATAATACTGGAAAAAGCAATGCATTATTTTAGTATATTAGCTATTGTTACGAATAAACAATAGCTAGTCACGGATCTCAGTCTTTTTTGTATATCACTACATTTAAATTAAGCTTTGACCTTTCCAATTATCGAAGCAGATGATCTTTGTGGAAAAGTTTTATTACTTTTCTCATTAACTATTATATAAAATCTACACATGAAATATATTGTATTTTGTCTTTATTATAAACACTGTATCGAGATTTGTGTTTGCATACACATTGTTAAAACTGCAGGATGTGCATTGCGTTGATAAAGCGAAAAATAAAATTATCGTTAGTTATTTAATAATATGTGATAATTAAGCCTGAACTTATGACTTATGTGATGAGAGGTATTTTACCCATTGTACATTTACTAATATTTGTACCCTATTTGATAAAAAAATTGTGGTTTGAAACCGATTAAATATATTCGAATATATTTTATTCTATTACCAGACAAATTATTAAAATGGTCAACTAATGCAAATTTTGAAAAAAATAATTTAGTAATGTATTGAAATTATGAAGATATGCGAAGAAAGGACGAGCTGAAACGTCAACTTTTCGTCTAAACTTGATACCACTGACAACCTATCAATCACAGAGACAGACACATTGTGCACTAGAATTGTAAAGGAATCTAGGTTTAACCGAAACTATTTATTTGATTTCTCATCCTTGTAATGCTTAAATTTTTACCTCATTATTACTATTTCCCATGGCAGGATTTTACCTTTGTTGTATTTATATTATTTCCTCTTTTCCTTGTTACTGAGACCATTCTTGCTTATATCATTTCATATGCTAAGATTAAAATAATTAGTCTGACACATGCGAAGGGAACTGGCATAAAAAAACTACTGTAGTCTCATTTTGAAAATCATGCACGTTCAAGTTTTTAAATATAACTTAATGCCTCATTGTTGTAGATTTACGCACACACTCATTGATTTATCACGACCTTACGCAAAGTACTGAAAAGTTCAGACGTTATTTATAAAATAGAAAACATTCATAGCTTGCTACTTCTTTTGCTGAATACTAGAACGTGAAATCAAGTCAAATCTGACCACATTTGAATGACCCATCTGACGTTTAGAGTGAATTTCTCTAGCCTTAAAATTTTTGTTAAAGTGTCCTTTTATATCACTAGTATACACACTCATAAAAACCTCCCGATTAAAAACAAATTGTAATTAACTGGTCCTTGTTTGGTGAAGTAAGTTTTTTTGCACCAACTGTCCTCATTTTTACTTCGAATATTTCGGGGTCCGGTTCCAGACTCTTTTGGTAACGGTAAACTCATTGGACATTTATACATTTATATAGTAGATTTCGTTCAAATGGTTATATTTTTACTTATTTGTAGATCTCTTAAATATAATTGGCATTTTAGTAGATACTGTGCGTCATGTATGTGTGTTTGCCTGTGCCTGTACGTGTACACTCATCAATGTGACATAAAAAGATCTCTGAACAAATATATAACAGTTAAATACTGTTTGTTGCGAAGAACTAATATATATGCAAGTATGTATTAGGTGTTGTGAACCTAGTAACAAATTAGTTCAGTTGTGACCAGAAGGATAAACCAAAGGCAGCATGAACGGAAAGTATAATCTCATGCACATTCGTTTCGTGCTTACTGGCGACTCATCAGTAGGAGCCGGTATTACGCCCTTTAACCACTATATATTTGGTCGACGAATGTGGAATAATAGGACGGTACAATCTCCTAGCCGAATGTGTAAACATGCAATAGTGAAGGTAACATCATATAAAGTCTACGACAATGCGACTTCAACGCTAACTCACACTATAATATATATACCGAGTCTGTAAAGGATACTAACACTATGGCTATTGTGTTAGTAACCGATACCAACATTATTGTACCGAAAAGGTACATGGTACTAACACTATGGTTACCGAGTCGGTACATGATACCAACCTGATGGGTATCAAAATACTGCTGGGGCAAAATTCAAGCGTTAGTGAAATTATAAAATTATTTTCGGCAATAAATTTAAAAAAATTATGACCAGAAAAGAAATTTAAAAATTACCTACCGAAAAACGATCTTAGTTAAATCGTAAACAAAAATATGTTTAAAGTAAAGGTTCACTTGTAAGTGTTAACCATTATAGCGGACTCAATTTAATAGATGCAGTATTATAATAACTATAACAAAACTACCGCATTCGCAACACACTGGCGTGTTTAGACCTTCCATTTTCATCATCAGAGTACGACGGCAAACTGGCTAGCGAGGATCAAACCGTATTGCATATATATGGAAATCAAAATTAGATATGCGGCTCTCAGCTCTAGTAATCTTGCATACATTGTACGTGACTGGAAATATCGGCTGCACAATTTCTATGCAGTCACGAACATTAGCTGTTTGGTAGCTTTCGCCACACACATATATATAGACAATACAATTAAACAATAATTGATTGCGCGGGTGGCGGTAACAATTCTTTAAATCAAGTTTGCGAGCATGAAGTAAACACCAATCCCATTGTATTTATGCATAAAAAGGAATCTTATGAGTAACTAAGTGTTGTTCCAATGAGGCAACCATTTTCCTTCTTCTGCTTCTACGAATATCAAGTTGTTTCTAATTAAATCTTTTCGGAGACGATTTCATAATTGGTTCTATATTTATCCTCCTGATGCTTTTACACAATTCTAGCCGTGTCTAATACAAATTTAAATTGATCTTTGTCTGAGAGGCATTTTTCTATTATATCAGCCTCAGTAATTACCTAATTGTTTGGTGATTTATCGATTTTAATCGCTGAATTCAAACACGATTATGCTCATTATGTTTTAATTTAGTAAGATGAACTACTTAATTAGTTATAGTAGCAACAAGCTTATCATAACATGCTGTCATTTCTAGTACTATATATACCAGTGTCTATTACGTACATATTTCTATTTCTCCATACATCTAAAATAATCTGTGTGAAAAAGAAATAACGATGGTCATATTTTAGTTTTCTTCCTATTCATTTTTAATTTGATTTTCTCTAAATCGTAAACCAACTTAATTATTATGTTTATAGTTTAAGAGATAAACCTTTACCATTTAAATAAAACAGAGGTGTAAATTCAAAACATTTATATATAATGCGATGCTTTAAGCTAATCTTAATGTAATAAATATATTTTTCTTTTCTTACCAATTGTTTCTTGTTGTGAGAATATCTGCTGTGCAGCTCTTATAGTATTTTGTACATAAATATTTTTGTGAGAATATTTTCAGTGAAACAGAAAATTGACTTGGAAACATTTGTTAAACGTCTAATGTCCTCATTTATTCTCTGAATATTTGTGTATCCTAACAAAAGAACGAGTAATTAATCAATTCCTTGTCGTACAAATGAATTTTTTAGTAGGAGGTTTTTGCTTATGGAAACAAAAGGTTCATTTCCGTCATAGAAAGACGTAGAGTAAGAAAAAAAAGTTTGAATCAGTTTTTAGACAGTTGTCTAATTTAAAAGGGAATAACGATGACAGCCAACGACGATTTAAAGTTATTTCGTCCACATTTGCAATTAATATCGGAATTGGTCACAGTCAACGAAAGTTTCTTACAGTAATGCACGCATGGAAGCTGCAAAAGACGTAGCTAAAGACCGTGATAATCTTATTATTTCACCAAAACAAGCTCTGGCCAGGTCGATATGGATCAATATGAGAATTTGTTTTAGCTGAATGGCTTGATTTGTGGCCCACAATTTTGAATTAGCACAAAGATTGATGTTATGGAAAACACTGACAGGGTCTTAACCAAACAGTTAATTTACATTTATAAAGAGGGAAAGATGATGTATGCCGAGATCCGACAAAGAAGTTGTATGCCTCTTCGAATACGAAACAATGGAATCTTTTTTAAGACCATTTTTTCAATGACAAATATGTCAACGCATGAATTAGACAAATGATTAGTTAACATATTGAAGTCAGTTATTAATCACTTATCTGAGAACCACTTGAAAGATTCATTTTAATTTGTTGAAAAAACAAAAATTAAATGTTAGGAAACTATAGACTTCGTCTTTGGATGTTGAGTCATCATTTACAAAGTTCCCTATAAATGGAAATATTGAACTTATAAATCAGTATGTCATAGAGAAATTCCCAAGGTTTTAAACTGAACGTAGCGCAGATGAAAAAATTTTTCCATATTTTTGTTGTTATGATATTCAATTCTTCCATAAAAACCAACATTACGGAATAAATTTTTAAAATCAAGTTTGCGAGCTTGAAGTAAACACCAATTCCATTGTATTTAACCAGTCATCGAACAACATAGCAAAACTACCGCTAGTCGCACGCACTGACGCGTTTCGACCTTCCATTTTCATCATCAGTTTACGACGGCAGACCAACTAACGTGGATGAAGCTGCTAGATATATATATGGAATGAAAAATTATATTTGCGGCTCTAACCTCTATTAGTCTCGCATACATTGTACTTGACTGGAAATGTATGCAAGACTACTAGAGGTAAGAGCCGCATATCTAATTTTGCTTTCCATATACATGCGATGCAGTTTGATCCTCGCTAGTCAGTTTGCCATCGTAATCTGATGATGATCATTGAAGGTCGAAACGTGTCAGTGCGTTGCGACTGGCGGTAGTTTTGTTAAGTTGTTCGACGACTGGTTAAATACCATAGGATTGATGTTTACTTCGAGCTCGCAAACTTGATTTAATGAATTTTTACCACCACACGCGCAATCAATTATTGTTTAATTACGGAATAAATTGTGGACTAGAGATAGGTTAGGCTTTGGGTGCGATCATAGTCAAAGGGAATATGTTAACATTGGAGCGAAACAATTCTGAACTATTTTATGCAATGAACCGATACAACCATTATAGTGCTTATATATATTTCGCCAGTGATAGCAGTGTGTATACTGAAAAACTACTTAATAAATTAAATGGGTAGCATCTCAATATAAGATTGATAGATGAAGACAAAGAGAATAATGTCCCATCGTTACTATAGGTATTGCGGAAACATAGAACTGAAGGCACACGGAGGTCACTCTTTTATGAGAAACTATATACGGTTAAATGCTAATATATATATATATATATATATATATATATATATATATATATATATACATATATATATATATATAAGTATATATATATTCTTGAAATGCGAGCTTTAATAAAATTCATTGTACCTTTTACTAAAGTGTAAAAGAATTTTATGCCGACAGTAAGAAACATTTCTTTTCAGTATATCACCCCTACTAATGAACATATCTTCATATATAAATTGTTCACATATTTCTATCTTGTTTTGATTTCCAATTTACAAATAAATATATGTTCAGTAGTAGGTATTTGAAGAAATTATGAGAAAGAAATGTTTCTTGTATCTGATAAAATTTCATTTTATTTTTGCACACAGGAAGGGTGCAATGAATATATATATATATATATATATATATATATAGAGTATATATATATATATATATATATATATATATATATATATATATATACAGCTATGTTACCCATCGAATATAAAAGGCCTAATTAGGATATTGTGTTCGCCTGATTGTATGCCGACTGAGTTGGGTGGTTTGCATAATATTCCTATCATGAATGGTTGTCAACCGCATTTTATAGATAAGTAAAGTCCTCTTGATACTATAAAAACTAATGCGAAAATTTGTTCAGTTGGTAAGTCACTGATGTCTATTCATCTCCAATATTAAGTTGAACAGGCAATGAAACTCAACAAAAAATAATTCGAATTCAACTCTGGCATCAACATAATTCCCAGCCGACTTAGAAAATAGAATTTACCGCCAAATATCCTATATCGGGAATGAAAAACAAAATTGCACTAAAATCTACATCTGATGTTATCCAAAATTGTAATTGTAATGTAACAGCTCAGATTAATTCGCCGACGTATTGTCAAAATTAAATTCAAATTTTAATACGCTGAACCAATGCAAACACGCAAAATTACCGTTGACAAATTGCATGAGACTTCGAATTTTTATAAGCACAATGCAATATCCATGCAATACACTTTCTGCTCTGCCACCGACATGTGATTGCTGTCGTTTACTCCTCTTCACTGATTATCTAGACCGACTACGGGACTTGCCTTTACCACGCTGTGTCATCTTGTCGCATAGTCTTCAATCACACCAATCTTAATGTTGCTGCGCATCCAGTCATACGTAAGTGATAATCTATTTATCGGATTTCAACGTGTGCCATGCACCTCGGTGTTGCCGCAGATATTCACCAAAACAAGTCTAGACCTTAATACAACAACTAACACCTCCTGCATCGACAATTATACTTAACAAAGTGTATCTACTCAAAGGATCACCAGCCAACGAACAGGAGGACAAATAAAGTGTCTAGAATATTTTCTAGATGCTCTCACACTTCAAACAGACATAAACTTTTACGGAATTTTCCGTAGAACGCTTTTCTGGCCCTGTTAAGGGCCACTCACAATATTTGCTTCCGGTTGCATATTTGTCTTCCTAGTAACTTTAAACGGTACTTCCTTCCGGCCGGGGTGTTTATAGTAACTGTGGGCAATCCAATTAATCAGATGGATTAAGTGATTGATTTCATGATTGTTGAAGCACACAAAATCTTGGAATTTGTAAAATATGATTTCTGTCGATTTTACATCTATCAATAAATCTGTTTATACCTATTAGATAAATGTCGCACATACAAAATGCTTTTCACTTATAATTTAGTCTGGATGTGCAAGAAATAGTATATATTTGGAGATAATTGCAATAAACAGAGGATATTCAGAACTGTGCAAACCAAACGAATTTGTTCCTGCGCTGACATTACGAATGGTAGTTTATAAGTTCCATGCAAAACTATGTATATTTATGCTTTTTCCTATTTGAAATTTATGGAATTATATGTGAATTTATTTGATATATTCACGCTGGCTTCATTTTATATTTCAAAAAAATATATATATATTTAATTTTATGTCAACCGTAAATCAGTTAAAAAGAGTGAGATAAATCGATAATGCTCTTTGTTAAACGTGTTTTTAACTCATGAAAATCAAGGGGCAAACACATAGTAAGCGACTTGCGGGCCTTAAATGACCATGATAACATTTCATGGAACTATTCCACCATGTAATTGGCAAAATCAAATGTGATATAGTTCTAAATAGTCTTTATTGCGTATTACTAGTTAGTCAAAAACATTTTTTAAATGCCGTGTTCAAAATTATCTGAAAATCGATAGAATATTTGGTCGTTTTTTGTCACTTTGAGGAGGACTAGTATGAAGAGTATCTTCCATTAAACAATCCTTTTTCTTTTCATTGTAAAAAATAGATTTACTAGATTCGTTATATCAAAGGAATTTATCAGTTTGATTTATGCTTTTTTAAGGAAGAGCTTTGGTATTAGTAGGTGTTATTCGCGATCAATTAAAATGTTGCTTCATAATAAAAGTTGCTTTAATGAGCTCTATTTATTCTCCATGGATAAAAAAAATACCGACGTTAGACAAATCAAAGGCAAAACAACGAATTCCGTTGAAAAAATATTTCACGATATCATTTAAATTAACATTGAAGGGCAATTGTTGCAGGAAAAAACTTCAAATTTAACTGTATTCGTAAGAGAAAATGACAAAGGACAATGTTAGCAAAACCAAAATAATCTACCTGATT
>JAQBSW010010810.1:0-22581 GCA_029291075.1 Eudiplozoon nipponicum | reverse complement strand
AATATTCGGATCAATATTCAACAAAATAATCGCATTCAAAATAGCATCAAAAGATATAGAGTCAAAAGCTTTTGAGATATCTATAAATACAATTAATGCATCTAACTTATTCTCGTCTAATGTGATTTCATGTTTCCACATGGAAAGCATATTGGTAGTTGTCGATCTACCTTTCGTAAAGCCATGTTGACATAGGTCAAAATCAGCCAGTAACATACGTTCTAAATGATCTAGTATCAATCGTTCTATTATCTTCAAAAACAGAAGGGATAATAGAGATTAATCTATAATCACTGGCGCACGTTGGCTTACTAACTTTTGGCAACGGCTTAGCTACAATCGTTAATATATCGATTGGTAATTTCCCATCCTTCAAAATTCTATTTATAAAGTTGCAGAGTGCATTCCTAAATGTTAAGGGTAATTGAATCAGATTATCAATCGAAATACCAAGGTGATCTTTTTGTTTTTTTGATTTGATTTTTAACATCAATTTTATCAATTCATCACTGTCAATAACAAGTGCTGGTTCCTGGCCTCCCAAAGGATCTGATAGTTCTATAAAAGATTTCTCATTCTGTGGGTTGCATATCAAATTGACAAATACTTCCTCCAATTCACAGAGAAATCCAGACTCAGTTTTATCCACAGGTAGTATAAGCTTTAACTTTTCCTTGTATTTACTGTAATCTGTGGGGAGTTTAAATCCTAATCGAGGATTACTCTTCATTTTGGCCAAAATAATTCGTTCTGATCTTTGACGAATTATTAGCAGTGATGAATTAATTTCGTTATCAATGGAATCTAACCTCATTTGTTTAATACTATTAATAAGACTACACTTTATTATATTATCTCGTTTAATTCTTAGTTTACATAATTTCCTATTAATCCGTTTCGGTATAATGTCCGTAAACGTAGATGCCTGAAATAAAACAGATAATAACGATGAAACACTAGAAACAAATTCATCAGTATTCAAGAAACAAAAACTCTCATAATCAATCAGTATGCTTAATTCTCTAAAGAAATTCCAGTTGATTCTGGAACAGTGCACGTGTGCATTTTCATAACTTAGTTTCTGTGTTATGCCACTCAGGAATTTCCATTGTAAAATAATTTGTTTATGGTCCAATTCTTTGAAATAATTGACAACATCATAACTGTGCGATTTCACCATTTCAATTTCTAAATATACATGATCTAAGCATTGCGAACCTCTAGTTGATTCATTTATAATCTGCTTGAGATCATGGTTAGAAAAAAATTGGATAATTCACAGTCCTGTAACTTATTAAAGTCACCTACCACTACATTATAGCCATGGCAGTCAAAGATAGATTGAAAAAAATTGGTAAATGTTTTATCATCAAATAAAGTAGCATACAGCGGTCTGTAAACCGCTGTTAAGATCAGATTATCAAATTGTATAGATAAGAAATCAATGATAGCATTATCATCACTAGTATATAAAATTTTCGCCTTAAATACAGATTTACAATAAATGAGTACTCCTCCACCTCTTTTATCCAGCGATCTGTCCTTACTGAATAAAGAATAGTGAGGAATATCAAATTCATGGTTTTTAATATCCTTGTTAAGCCAGGTTTCAGATAATATCATAAAATCGAAATCGTTACTTATTATAAAATTACACAGTAAAAAGTTCTTATTTTTAACACTTCGAAAGTTAGCATAAAATAGAGTAAATGTAGAAAGCGACTTATCTAAACAAGTGGCGACTTTTACTGATTCAACCTTGATGGCTTCTTTACTATTCTTTTCCCGGGCCTCGAGGCCATACTTCCTTTCCCCCCTCTGTCCACAACAGTTAATAACGATACATCGTTTTTTGATGTTGCAGTCTCACTCGATTGATTCCGTTTAACAGCTTGATCAGACATTGGCGGTTTCCGTTCCTGATTGTTCTTTAACTTTTTTACTTTTGCCAACTTCCGTTGGAGGAACGTTTTGTCCCGTCCAATAAATATGTTGTGAAAGCTCAAATTCTCCTCTTTCTTTTTATTGATAGATTCTAATTGCATATTTGTTGGCCTTTTCGATAATTTTACAATTACAGGCCTTGGACGATCAGCTCGTTTCCCCACCCTATAGCATTTAGCAATATCTGCATGCGTTTCTTCTTTTATTAAAGTATTTAATTTCTCGACGTCTTTCACATCGGCATTTTCATCTAGATTAAATAAAACTAATTGATCCTATTTGCTATTACGTGCTGAAACTTCGTTTGCTAATATATTTAGCATTTCTTCACCAGATGATTTATCTTTAACTAGCATATCACCTTCCACTGTTAAATCGGCCAATTCAATCCATGGTTGAACATTAGTCTGTAACTTGTCTAACTTCACAAGTAATGTCTCATTCTGTTCAACTAGTTCAACTATACGCGCACTTAAAGTTTCATTATTTTTCTGAATTTCCAAGTAATCGAATAAGAAAATATTCGTACTTCTTGTATTTTACTTGGATTATTTCATTTCAGTTTGCTGATCTTGGTGATAAAAGTGTACCAAATGAAGGTGATAGTATTGCAAGCATAGATATATACACAAATATACCTATAACTGAAACACCCCGAGTTTTCGCTGCTTTCTTGTTTATTACCAATTAAAAGTAGAAGGGAGCAACTTGAAAATTTGAAACATAATATAAGTGACCAATATGGGTATGCCCAAAGCATTATTGAAATAAGGAAACAAGTTTAAAATTAACTTAAAATTGTCTAAATAAGACAATAGTTGTCCGGTCGATTAGCAAATATCTTTATGCATTACTTGCAACATAATTATCTAGATATAAACAGTGATGACAAAATGGTACATGACTTCCTTCGAGGACATATTTATGATCTAGACTGATGGTACAAGTATATTTCATGGATTTTACTATACAAATATGCGACCATCAATTTACGACAGAAGGAGTGTCATCAGGTGAATTAACGTTTTCGCATGTCAATGTAATAAGAAATGGTCAGAAATTGGAAACCCATTTTTATAAACTAAACATATACGAGAATCTTATCTAATTTAAATTAAAATAATCCGTTGTGTATGCAAATCGGTTTCATATACCCTTAACATTTAGAAGTCTTCGATTAACAGACATAACCCATAATGAGTTTAAATTAGTCCCACTGTGAATTATCCAAGGTTGCACTCATAAGTTAGTAGAATGGAGTCTGTACTTATCTCAAGCAAATTTTTCCCTTAGTAAAAGAACGTAAAATCTGATAGAGTGAATGATGATGGTTGGATCATGGTAATACCAGATTCAAAATTACCAAGGAAAGTAAAATCATTAGTTTTAAATCACATTTGAAGTATTCTCGGAGGTTGTCCTTTAGCATGACTGCTAGAATTCCAGGCCAGAAAAATGTTGAAGTCGTAGAGACATCAAAGATTTTTAAAAATCCCGTGCAAATACTGCAGTCTTATGTATGTTGATGAAAATAAGTGTCTAATCAAGAAACGAAGATAAAATTATACAATTTCATGTAATTTTTTGCATATTACTAGATCTCATCTTGTGCGTTACGCAGTAGATCCAGGGAACACGATTAAATCGGATGATTAAACTTTTAGCTATATGAAATCGTAACAGAATCACGACAAGATAAACTGCAGGAAGAAAAACAAAAGCATACACGAAAATGCGAACAAGCAGCAATAAGACACAAAGATCGATAAAAAAACAGAAAACAATAAGAACAATATAAAAACAAAAATAACGACAAGAACGATAGTAATAAAAAGATATCCGACAATGTGAAAACATAAAGAACAAAGAACAAGAAAAACTACCAATTCACCAAAAATAACAAAGTAAATTGCAAGAAAAAAAGTACACAAGATAGGTGTTAAAATATTTTTCGAAAACAGCATCTTTTCGTGAGAGAAAATATTATAATTTAGAGTAATTTCTCGTTCAAGTTGTTGCTTTTGCATCTAAATTGTTTGCTAACACCAGTATAAATTGTGCTTTATTATCTTTGGATGATATCTTGATCAATTTTACCGGCTTTTTCTAATTGGAACTGCGCTTCCTTTTACCAACGAACACAAAATTAATCGACGTAATCTCTCGTAGTGTCGAAACACAATTTCTGGGACAAGAGGTAACTATTTGCAGTAATGTTGACATGATATTTCGATGCAAACGACTTAACTATCAATACGAGAAACATTATAAGTAATTGAGATATTAATTCATAAATAATATATAAAATGTAGAACATTAGGTTAATATGAACTATCATACGTTCATAGCTGAATTCGAGATCGCGTCGTTAATTAGTATCGCGTCTTTGGAAATGGCTGAGATCTAAAAAAAGCGGTTTTGAAGAAGACCGTACTCACAGAATGTAAACATTTTCAACCTAATCGAAACTTGTTCATAGAAACACTTCTGCCTGTAAGGAATTGTAAAGTACGGCAACCTGAGCCGAAAATGTAAAAATACTATAACCAAATTCAACACACATATACCAGTGAGGATGTGTATGAAACTAGGATTATTACTGACCAAAAAAGACACTTGATCATTGAATTATTGCAAATGTCAATTTGCGCAATCAAAGATCGCAGTTAAAGCCTCTCCGAATACAATCTGAAAACTAACAAAAGGCTCCGTCTTACTCAAATTCAAGGCGACAATTCAAACAATCCAAACAATTAATGTTTGCATTCAAATGTTGGTACCTTTCTATAAAAGGTGTAGAATGAAAACCTTAATGCTCAAAAGATTCAGAACACGAAACTTCTTTTAAGTGTGCAGAAATACTTCCGTCTAAAAGTGGAAACCAAAATCAAATGACCCCTTTAAAGCAATGATTCAAAACGAGTGAACAAAAAGAAGTCTTATAGCATTGATCAGTTTAAGGAGCTTTATTTCCAAACCAATTCATCACAATTAATCATAATAGTACTTCACGAAGTTGTTGGGGCAGTTTACGTAGAATTCGCTGTACTGCGGCTGGTTAAATCTCTGTTGATAGTATTGGGTGAACTGACCACATCGATCAGTGAATCCGTACTCAAAGTTCTTCAAGTAAACGTTGTAGCCGTACATGTTTTTGTTGTCTTTGCTAAGAAATGACAGCAATCGCTTCGGCAGTACAACTATTTATACTAAATCCAGCAATCGCGTGAAATCGATATTCGCTCATCTATATAATCCTTTCAATCCTAACATTATCGGAAATTGAGTGCATTCATGGTTATTACGGAATTTCATTTTTTATCAATTTGGTTTCAATAGGAGCAGATTGTATGTGCAACATAACGCATTTTCTTTCTGGCTAATGCAACGTTGGTTTCTTACATAAAGCAAATCAAAACAAAAAACGGTTTTTTTGTTAGGCATACGAAAGCATTATTTTTGGGTATGAATTCTAGAACAACTGGAGGTTGCAAATTAGAGCATTATCTCTATTATTTCAACTGGTTTACTTAATTGATATATATATGATAGAAACATTTTAGAGTATATTTCATCGATTAAGAATTCATCACAAATCTATCAAACAAACTAATAAATCAAGTGACTTATTTCGTTTTAGCATATAATTTATATTTCTGACCGGTTGTTCTTCTTAATACTAACTATTTATGGATTGACCTCTTATCTCAGTTAGCCATTTTCCTTATATTAGTCTTAATTTTATTGACTAATAGTCATAACTTTCTCGTTTTTTCATCAAATATTTTATTTTATAAAATAGTTAATCTTATAATTTTATGAAATTTTGATTATTTACGTAGACATGATACCTTCGCGTTTTTGATCATATTTATTGGTGTCTCACTTGTATTGCATAATTTCAAACTTTAAGAATGTAAAGTATTTGTCTGACGTTTGCGATAGGTAACTTAATTTCTATTGACTGCTGTTTTACTTCAACGAGTATCGACGTTAATTAGTTATGTTTAACTGAATACATGCCTTTTATATATAATACAACATTTGCATGTATTGAGACTAACTAATAATTTAAAAATCAATTATAATTCACACACCTAGGTTATTTAAAAGGCGGTTCCAATAAGAGACAGCCGGTAATATTGATCAAAGATAATAAAAGACAATTAACACTGGTGTTAGCAAACAATTTGGATGCAAAACTAATAACTTTAAAGAGAAATTACGTTAAAATTGAATTTTTTCTCTATCAACAACTGTTGTCTTATTGGGACAATTTTAAGTTAATTTTAAATTTGTTTCCTTATGGCAATAATTCTGAGGGCATACCAAAACTGACCATCTGTATTATGTTTCAAATTGTCATTTCGCTCCCTTCTACTTTTAATTGGTAATAAACAAGAAAGCAGCGAAAACTCGGGGTGTTTCAGTTATTGGTATATTTGTGTATATCTATGCTTGCAATACTATCACCTTCCTTTGGTACACTTTTATCACCGAGATCAGACAACATATATGAAATAATCAAAGTATAATACAAGAAATAGAAATTTTTTCTTATTCGATGACTTGGAAATTTAGAAATTTTATATACTGAGTGGGGCTACACTTTGCCATTTATTCTTAATGGGTTACCAGGTTTATGCAGTTTTTTTTAACAATAAAAGTCATTGCTAATTTATTTTATTTATGGGCATATTTTCTTGTGTCGAATCCAATTTCTCATTAACAACCATATTATTGAGTTATAATGTACTTTTCCTTGTAACATACGAATAGCATATTTTGTTTTGTCATTTCATTACTACTTAGCTGCTCAAAAATGTTATCGTTATTAACAGATTAACTCGTTAAAAGTTGAGCTCTTTCCTATCCGCATTTAAATCAGTATTAAAGCAATATTAAAACATTATTTGAAACGTTTAATTTCATAATTGGACATATATTTCTCATTTGGGTTTGTTAGAACTAATGAAGCAACGTCCAATTTAAATTTAACCTTATCCTACCCTGCATACTGTAGTATCGTTTTAACAGGCTCTGTAATAATATAATTTCTTAATGATATTTCGTGTGAAATTGCTATTTTTTACCTATGATTGAACTAGTATAATATTGGTAGGGTCTACTCATCCGAAATCGGCCAAATTTTTATCATATCCAATTCTTATTTTTCTAATTTCTCTATTGAGGGCTTCTTCATCAACCGCCCTATACATTTTAATTCATCTAATTGCTAAAGTTTAGGTAACAGTGATCTCCATTTAGTTCCGTCCTTAATAAGTACAAATTTACGTTTATCTAAATCGTGAATCAACTATTTCATAATATTTTAAAAATAGTCGTTTTAATAGCCCTACCATAAGCTTTTACTTGTATGGTAGTTAATTAAATTACCTGATCTGTGTTTTGACTAACGCAGCTTTCAGTTTTCCAGTAATTTTCTTTTTGTAAGATACTTCGACCTACTTTGCCGTAGGTCTTAATCAGTTGCATTTTACGAAAAAAATGAAGCAAGCACTTTATTTCCTCTAGTCATAATATTTATATACCTCAGACTGACCTCTCATTAGATATTCGCGTGTTACATGTGTGTGTGTGCATTTTCATAACCGTTGTTTTCATCATAACTAATTTAGACCAGAGTGGCTGAATAATAATTTTATCAATTGCATGCGATAACTATTCGTTTTTTAACACACTCAATGTAAATGACGTAACTGAGATGGGGGAGACCCATAATTCAGAAACACTCATCATAAAAACATGCCATGATTGATAAAACCAGAAGTCCGAAAGACTAATGCTCATGTTAAATTAAAATTCAAACCACTAGGTTGTACTCAAAATAGACAAGTTAATAACAATTATTGGCGCACGCAACGCATGTGCATGTGTATGTGTATACATAACTAAAATCTTGGTTAAATTATTTTTGATATACATGTACGTACATCTAAATGAAACTGCAGTCAATAGACATTAATTTACTCTTTGCACGCATCAGACAAATTATTACTTATAAATATTGTATTATTAGAATAATATCAATAGGTAGGGTGGTGGTGCAAAACAGAAAATTAGGGTTGAAATCACTAATTGTTTTAAAATCAAACGAATAGTTAGAGATGAAATTTTGAAGACTATATTCATAATAATTGATTATTCATTTCTTGAATAAAAGCCCACTAATAAGTCAATCTTAATCTGATGTTTTTAATCTTTTACTGGAGCTAGCTTCAGTTACCAATTCATGCAATCGTCTTTTCCTTCCATTAGCTAATGCAGTGTTCCAAATCGGACCTAAAGATTTTTCAACAGCTGTTTCATTCATAATATTATCTCTAGATATAATTTCTATAGATTCCCTAATCAATCTAGTCACCCTATTACGACTACATATTGATATGCGTTTGCATTCCTCCCAGTTGATAGTATGCCCAGTCTCCACTACATGACGAGCAAGATCTGATTTAGCAATATGCCTATACTTACACGCAGTTTTATGTTCACCTCTTCTTACTTTTATTGGGCGCATGGTATCACCAACATACTTGAGACTACTATCATTGCATGGGATCTCATACATTCTTGAAGTGTCTAAGAGTTCAATCTTTTCTTTTTGGTTAGGGATTATAGTGCCAAGTGTAAGGGACTGTTATAAAACGGTCCTTATATTGTATTTTAAAGCTAATGATTTCACTGTCCTACTTAATATAGAGTCAGGTAATACCATGACCTTCCGCTCTTCCTTCTCTTTATCCGATTTTGTATCTCAAACTAGGATAAAATTTCTTCACCACGTCCCTCATTTTTGCATCTATTAAATGAGGAGGGTAACCATTAGTCTTGAATATGTCGCGTAGTCTACCTAATTCTAACTTCCTATGTTTTATATCTGCTAATTTGAGACTTCTTAATATTAATGACTTTAAGATACCGACTTTCATACGATACGGGTGATTGGACTTGAAATTAAGAAGGATTCCTGAATAAGTATCCTTCCTATAAATATCTCTTCCTAATTTCTGACCATTTCTAATTAATTTGACATCCAAAAATTGTAATTCACCTGATAATTCTCTTTCTAAGGTAAATTGTAATTCGCTCATTCGATTAGCTAAATTTAAAAAATTTACGAATTCATTATCACCATGGTTCCAGATCAGTAATATATCCTCCAAGAAACGTAGGTACACTTTTGGTTTCAATAGAGTCTTATCCAACAGATTATTCTCCAAATAATGCATAAAGATATTAGCTATTGGGACCGACAAAGGCTGTCCCATTGGAACGCCTCTAATTTGTTTATAAAATTCATTCCGAAATTTAAAATAAGTGGAGGACATACAAATACACATCATCTCCATGACGTGTCCTAAGGTCATTTTGCTTCCTTCTAATATTAATGGGTGATCAACAAGGAAACGTCTAAAACAATCTAGAGCCCCAGGTACCGGTATATTTGTGTACATAGATACTACATCCAAACTTAATAATCTATCCTTTTCATGTAGTACACATTTATCCACAATTTCAACCAAAGGATAGGAATTAAGCAAGGTATTTCTAAGAAATAGGAATATTTTCTTATTCTATGGCACAAAAACTTTGAAATTTTATATGTTGGGTAGTGTTGTACATTCACTATAATTCTTAAAGGATTACCCGGCTAATGCAATTTAACTAAACCATAAACTCTGGGTGCAACCGTACCTCGTTGAATGAGAGTGTTACCATGCGTCGAATCCAATTCTTCATTAGAAATAATATTATTGATTAATAATTTTACTTGCCCTTGTAATTTATCAGTAGGGTCTTTTGTTATTTTAGTGTATACTTCAGCATTACTTAACTGTTCTATCATTTTATTGTTATAATCAGATTGATTCATCAGAACTGTAGCTCCTCCTTTATCCGCCTTAAGACATATATCATTATTTGATACTAAATCTTTTCTGAGACGTTTAATTTCATAATTAGGCTTAACTTTATCCTCTTGGTGTGTTAAAACCATTCAGGAAACGTCTAATTCAAATTTCAGCCTATCATTATCCGAAAGAAGCTTTGCCGTTTTGACAGCCTCAGTAATTAATTCGTTTCTAACCGATCTTTCATTAGGGATAGTCATGTTTAAATCACGGTTAAGTAGTTCAACTTGATCCTTCATAAGATTTAATGTTGATAGATTTACTATTCTATTAGTTCCGATTAAATTATCATTTTCTTGTGGTCTGTAAATTACCAAATCAGCTAATTTTTTATCATGTCTAATTCTAACTTATTTAATTTCTATATTACGGGCTTTATCACTGAAATCCTCAATGCATTTGAAATCATCTGCGTGCAAAAGAGAAGTTAACACGATCTTAGTTTAGTTGTTTCCTTAATAAGTATAATCTTACGTTTAATTAAATCACGAATCAAAGTTTTTATAATATTTATACAAAGGTCATGCTTAAGAGACATACCATAAGCATTTAACTTAAAATCTAATTTAAAACGAAAACATTTAGGAATAACTTCATGTTTTAAACAAATACTTAAAAAGGAAATATTTGACACTTGCCTCACGATTTGGTGTTTTAATTATGTATATTTATTATACCATTTAACGGCATTGCTGCTATAATTCCATGTTAAATGTTTCTTGAAGGAACTTCTATATTGCGAAACTGGATTAATTGAAATTACCTGATCTGTGTTTTGACTAATGCAGCTTTCATTGTTCCAGTAATTTTCTTTTTGTAAGATATTTCGACCTACTTTACCATAGGTCTTCATCAGTTGCATTTCTCGAAAAAAAATTAACTTATTGGACATCAATTAACTCCTCATATAAATAGAAATCAAACTTCATTTTTGGAAATTCGATTTTATCGCTGTTTTCATAAAACAATATTGTGTTTTTAAAACCAGCGATAACATCAAATGTCCAAAAATAAAGTTTGATTTATTTTTATATGAGGACTTAATTGGTGTGAAATAATTTTATTAACCCCCACAACTGAAAACTTTATTCAAATCTTAATCATTCAGAAATAAAAATGTTCTTAGTTTTAAATAATAAAATTCGTGTTAATTGTCTCAAGAATTGCTTCCTCACTTTTGCATTTTTATTAAATATCTTGACGTCATTGATGCTGTAGTTCCATTCAAAATATTGTTTAAATAATGAAAAAATTGCGACATTGTTTATTTCATAATACCCGTGTGAGATGCCTATGGATACCAAGGCACCATCAAGCGGATGTTGTCCAAGCCAACTGAATCTCTCTTCGGGTAACAACTCCATGAGTCCATCATGTTTATGCTGCTGAATCCTACCAGATACGGTGCAATATCCAGCACCCAGGGTGGCCTGAAAGAAAGAATTCTTGCTCTTCAACGTTTTACCATGATGACTAACAAAGTAGCAGCTGCAACTCCATGCATGAGTTCCGTTATAGTGTAACACGCGCTCCGCGTTACAACCCAACGATGTTCAATTTTGACAAATATGGTACTCTTTAAGGTCAAATAATCTAAATCTGTTTTTACACAATATATCTCTTAACTGTGATTTTAGAAACAATCTCTGTTAGTTTCAAGCAGTTTTAAGTGAGATTTCTTGAACAGCAATTTTATTTGTAATTAATAGGGTTGTTTATTAAAGATACACACCCGCGCGCAATACGCGAGGAACATACGGTGGATTATAGTGTCACAGCGGATTTATTTCGCTCTGTTGGATTATTCGCAGTTTATGCAAGTGATTTACTGTTCGCATTTAACTATACCTATCCGAATTTCAGAGTACAATGGATTATTATAATTAAATAAGTTAAAACCATAGCAAACAGTGGATTAATTATTTGTAACGTTTTTCATTGAAGTTTTTACACGATTTTAGTCTATTCATCACCAGTGACAACTTTTACCAGTGACTTTATTTATATCATCATATATTTTCAATCGGTTACATGTATTCATCACAATTCAGACGATTGTGAATGGAATATTATTTGTGTTGACAGTATATCGTTTTGCTGCCGTCTAGAGCACGGACAATTTTGTTTAACTGTGACTTGTGTATAAGACATTCAACTTTGTTAACAGTGTTTCGTTTTGCTGCCGTCTAGAGCACGGACAATTTTGTTTAACTGTGACTTTTGTATAAGACATTCAATTGTGTTAACAGTATTTTGTTTTGCTGCCGTCTAGAGCACTGTCAGTTTGGACTAACTATGAATTTTCCATGCAACATTGTGTACAATACATATGTGATCATTCGAATTAGCCTTCTCACATCACACCCATCGGGAAAAGGCCGATGATTGATCATATGCACGGATCTCAACAGCAGCTAACAGTTCTATGTAAGTAGATAGCTACCCCGCAAAAGAACCCTACATAAATGGTGCCCCGGGTGAAGTCGAACTCACAGCCAACAAAGAATTAATCAGCATCTAGATTTTGAGAACTTCAAGCACTTTGGATGAATGCCACGAAGGAAAGTAAATTCTAAGACACATATCACAGAAAAACACCCTCTCGAGATCACAATGCTGGAAGACAGCCGCACGATGACGGGTGAGGACGATGTTACACTGCCATCTATTCTCGACAACACTCACACATATAAGATGACGTCCAGTTCAGGAAATGCAGGAAGCCCGGTGGTGAGCCCAGCAACAGGCCGCACCAACACACTGTGGAGGAAGTTAAATTCTCCGCCTAATGTAAAATAACATTGACTGATAAATTTAAACCATCATGGCTGATTGTAAATGAATTTATTAAAAAAAGAATTTTTCTTTTTATTTTCCAGAACATTCTTTGTTTAAATACTTGACTTTGAATTGTGCGCCATTTTTCAGTTTTTGAGTGTCTCGCATTTTTTTAACATTTTTCTCTAGTAACACGAATACATCTCAACAATACATTCCTGATATAATAGCCTTTTCTTCTAATATTATATCATACAGAAAAGAGACGTTCTGGAACAGGTAATTTGATAATTATGTTGTTCACATATATCTCCTTCCAGATTATTTGTTCGGGAATTAATACGATTCTTCTTTCGCATTCCGATTGCCTAATATTAAGTGTCGATTTAATTGTTAAACCAATAAGACATGGAGACCGATATTAAATTTGAGGACACAAGTAGGTTAGTGCAGGTTATTGCGGAATTGAATCTAGCCGATTTAAATGGAAATATAATCATATCAGACTCTACTGTGAATTTTAGGACTTCAAGCGATCTGGCTTCTATGGGGCTCTCAGACTCGAATAGGTTAGGGGCCTTAACAGCACCAACACATGGACACAGTACAAAATATGCCAATTCAATCCAGACTACCTTGACGAGTGGGTCGACGATGTTACTTTATTGGCCAAGGTGTCCAATATAACAGACGAGGGCTTAATATTTTTGAGGGCTCGGAGACGATCCCAATGTGTTTCAGACGCGGACTAAACGATATTCTGCATCAATACACTAAGGGCACATGTGCGCAGCCATGGCAGAGCCTGAAACGCGCCATCAAGCAGTGCTTGACACCAGATCGTGAAGACAGGCTTACAGAATTAATGAGCCAGATGTCCTAAGGTAGCCACACGCCTTCTGAACTATTTAGGCAGATGGAACAGAAAGCCTTGGAAATCAACCTGCCCAAGGAAATCTTAATGCGACTTTTCATACAGAAGCTCCGGCCGGCACTCCAAGAGATGGTCATGTTCCTGCGCGAATCCGTCGAAGTACTAGACGACGTCCTGCCGGCACGTCTAGACAAGTGGTGGAAGAAACACCACTACAGCTCACCTGCCCCAGAGAAAGGCCACGTCACCTCACGACTGTCCGAATCACAATCCACCGCATCATCAGTCGGAACAAATATCACGAATGAACGCCTCATCAGCCTGCTCGACAACCTCACCTTCAGGCCAAATTTGGCCTCAGTCGATGCCGTGCATAATAGACGCAACCAGAGCAGGCGTGACCAGAGTCGACCACCGTCCCGGAATAGCGCCCGGACGTCGACGTCGAGGGGCCAGGTGACTGTTCCACAGTTCCCGGCGGAGTGGAGTCCGAATCACCGCAGCTATGGCCACTCCACACGTTATTGCCTCAGAAACGGCTGCACATTCCCGCGCACAGACGCGACGTTCAAGTGGGCGCGGTCACCCTAAACAACACAGGAGGATCCTCCCATGGGAGGTTCGGAAAACTGCTGGGGTCAGCCTCCTCTGCGGCAGTAGAGGCTGAGCACCCCAAGATCGTTGGCCGCTCCACGTCTGATGGCTCGAAGCAGTTGCTTTCGCGGTGGAGCGCAATCAAACTTTTGTATTTACAGCAACGGCTCCAGTCAAGTCATGCTTCAAACGCCCAAATGCCAGCAACCAGTCTCATCGTCAGTTGCCACTATCAACATCTTTTCTCATCCGTGACGCAACCTCTGGCGAATTATTTCTCATAGACACTGGATCAGGTGTAAGCTTACTACGCCACAATTATTTCGAACCTATCC
This sequence comes from Eudiplozoon nipponicum, assembly GCA_029291075.1. Lineage (NCBI taxonomy): Eukaryota > Metazoa > Platyhelminthes > Monogenea > Mazocraeidea > Diplozoidae > Eudiplozoon > Eudiplozoon nipponicum. The sequence continues at coordinate 8,125 of JAQBSW010010810.1, read as the reverse complement.
ACCCAGTCGAAACCAGCAATCTGACCTGCGCCAATGGCTCCAGTATAGCGACGTTTGGAGTACGAGTACACACAATCTCGTTCTCCAACTCAAAAAGATGTTTCAAGTATCCTTTTATCATTGTCAATACGACAAGAAACATCATTGAACGTGACAATCTCGAAAACTTTGACCTGACTATTCGTCCAAGAACACGAGAGATACACACTGCAGACAATCAGTTGCTTAAATCAGCGCTAAAACATACGACTCGCGCCGAAGCAGTCTCATCTATACAGCTAATTCCTCCAGTTCCTCGTGTACCGCAACTGGACGATTTTCTGAAATGTCATGAAGAAATTTTCAAACCTATCTACTTCATGCCCGATCTCAAGAGGAAGCGTGCCATCACAGCCCATCGATTCATCTTGTCGAAACCACTTCCTCATCCTCCACGAGCACGTCCATTGGCACCACACAAACATAAGGCCGCCGGGCAAGAATTCGCCATGCTACGTCAACAAGGCATCTGTACACGATTCAGCTCACCTTTTGCGTCGCCTGTGGTAGTATTACTAAAGAGTGAACTAGAAACATTCAGGGTGTGCGGGGATTATCGTATTCTCAATTCTTGCACACAGTCTGATTCGTACATCCTGCCAAATCCAGCTGACCTACTCAGATCTGCTATCGGTCATGCTGTGTATTCAAAACTTGACCTAGTGAAAGCATACTATCAAGTACCGATGGACAAAGTCTCAGTATCATATACTACACTCAGATTCACCGGAGGTGGTACGCACGAATATCACTATATGCCTTTCGGTCTCAAGAATGCCTCGCAAACATTCCAACGCATTATGGACGAAATACAAGATGGTCTACCATTTGTAATTCCATATCTAGACGACATCCTGGTATTCTCCAACTTCATGTCCGAACATATACAACATATTGTGATCCTGCTCACACGTCTAGCAGACTATGGCCTCCGACTTCATGGCAACAAATGCGTCTTTGCACAGAAATATATTGAATTCCTCGGTCATCAAATTTCCAAAGAAGGCATGACAACTATACCTGCTAAGGTTCGTGCTTTTCAAGATCTACAGCCTCCAACCACCGTTCGAGCATTACGAGGATTCTTGGGCAAGATGAACTACTATTCTCGATTTGTACCCTGCCTTGCCAAGATTCTGACACCTCTTCACAAATATCTTGTGCCAGAAAGCCGTTTTTTCAAGAAATCACGGCCGATTCAGCTCAACGTGGACGACATGCAGGCTTACGAAGATGCCAAAAAGGCCTTATGCGAAGCGACCATGCTACATTCCCCTGATTGGTCTACACCATTTGAATTGATAACTGACGCATCCGACGTTGCCATAGGCGTAGAACTTCAACAGTCCATCAATGGCATACACCAACCTATCGCTTTCTATTCGCAAAAACTACAACCTCGCGAGACACGATATGATACATTTGGAAAAGAAGTACTCGCAATCTACCGGTCGATCCTACACTTCCACACCTATCTGGATGGCCGAAAGTTCAAGATCTACACAGACCATTTTCCTCTACTTCCGATGCTCAAAGGAAAGAAAGAGTATTTATATTCACGACGTGTCAACTCACAACTTACACGAATACACGAGTATGAATATGAAGTCACTCATGTCAAAGAATCAGAAAATGTGGTCGCAGATTCGCTAAGCCGTCCTGCAGACCTCTGTGTCTCAATAATGTGTCCTTCACCTATAAGCACTCAGGAATTGCAAGCAGCTCAGCAAGATGATCCATCACTTCGGAAATTTGATGTCAATCGCCTGAAAACATTTTATAATGATGAAACTCTGCTGCAGTGTGAAATAACTGGCGTGGGCCCTCGGCCGTTTATACCTGAAAAACTCCGTCACAAGATCTTCGATGTCTACCATTCAATGAGCCACCCATCTTGCGAAGCATCAGTGGAAATTTTATCCAGAACGTATTTTTGGCCTGGCATGCGACGAGATGTCAAGAAGTGGTCAAAAAAATGTCTAGAATGTCAGAAATGCAAAGTGACGAGACACACTTTGTATGTAACACGCGGCTCCGCGTTACAACCCAACGATTTTCGATTTTGACAAATATGGTGCTCTTTAAGGTCAAATAATCTAACTCGGTTCTTACACAATATTTCTCTTAACTGTGATTTTAGAAACAATCTCTGTTAGTTTCAAGCAGTTTTAATTGAGATTTCTTGAACTGCAATTTGATTTGTAATTAATAGAGTTGTTTATTAAATATACACACCCGCGCGCAATACGCATGGAACATGCGGTGGATTATAGTGTCACAGCGGATTTATTTCGCTTAGTTGGATTATTCGCAGTTTATGCAAGTGATTTACTGTTCGCATTTAACTATGCCTATCCGAATTTCAGAGAACAATGGATTATTATAATTACATAAGTTAAAACCATAGCAAACAGTGAACTAATTATTTGTGAATTTTTTTCAATGAAGTTTTTATACGATTTTAATCCATTTATCATCAGTGACAACTTTTTCCAGTGACTATATTCATATTATCATGTATTTTCAATCGGTTACATCTATTCACTTCAATTCAGACATTTGTGAAAGAATAATTGCTTGTGTGTAAGACATTCAACTTTGTAAACAGCGTTCATTTTGCTGCCGTCTAGAGCACGGACAATTTTGTTTAACTGTGACTTGTGCATAAGACATTCAACTCTGTGAACAATATTCAGTCTTTTTGCCGTCTAGAGTACGCACAATATAGTTTGACTGTGTTAAAATTTAATTTCATTGCCGTCTAGAGCACGGTCAATCTGGACCACTTACGTTATGTACAATACATTTGTGATCATTCGTATTAGTTTTCTCACATCACCCATCGGGAAAAAAGCCGGGGATTGATCATGTGCACGAATCTCCACAGCCGCTTCCAATCAAATGTAGGGAGTAATTAATCTCGCAAAAGTCCCCTACAAGACAAATTGATTTAAGTTCATAAAGTTTGAAAAGACGAAATACGGGAAGATCTCAACAAATAGGGGTAACAAATCAAAGGTATTATGTCCAGGATAATTATCAAAATTTAGTAGAATAAGAAGGTTAACCATTATATGGCATAAAAATATAACAGACGAACGAGAAAGTTATGAATATTAGTTAACGAGAATAAGAGATATATAAGGAAAATAGTTAATTGAAATAAAAGTTCCTAAATAAGTGCTCAACTCATTAAGAGCCCTAGATTAATAAATACAACAAGGAAACCTGGTTGTACACAGCAGTAATAGAGAAATACACACGCGAGACACATTTGTATCTGGCGAAACGCCATTTAATTATTATAAGACCAACTGTCAGTAGTATAAATAAAGTGCAAAAACAGATTTCCCCACTTGATTTATTTGCTTGCTTGAGAGTAATATGATGAATATTTAATCGAAGAAGAATAACCAAAAATGTATCCGTCAAATTTAGAATAAAACAATAAAGTAAACCAGTTGACATAATAGAGATAATGCGCTAATTTTCTACCATCTGTCACTCTAAAATTCATACCTATCACTAAATTTTCGTATGCCTAACAAAAAAATCAATTTCTTGTTTTGTTTAACTTTAAGTAAGATATAAACGTTGCATGAGCACAAAGGAGAAATCGTACAGTTGCACTTGCAATCTGCTTTTATTGAAGTCATATTAATGAAGAATAAAATTCCACAATAAAAATCAATGCACTCGTTTTCCGATAATATTTTGACTAACAGAATTATTTGGATGAGCGATTATCGATTTCACGCGATTGTTCGATTTAGTTTAAATAGTTTTAATGTCAAAGTGATTGCTGTCGTTTCTTAACAAAGGCAACAAAAACATGTACGGCTACAACGTTTACTTGAAGAACTTTGAGTATGGATTCACTGATCGTTGTGGTCAGTTCACCCAATACTATCAACAGAGATTCAACCAGCCGCAGTACAGCGAATTCTACATGAACTGCCCCAACAACTTCGTGAAGTACTATTATGAGTAATTGTGATGAACTGGTTTTGAAATAAAGCTCCTTAAAACTGATCTATGTATGTTTTTTGTGCTCTCGATTTTAATCCTGGCTTAAGGAATACATTTGGTGTTACTTTCAACTTGTTAGACGAACGTACTTTTGCATACTGAAAAGAAGTTTTCTGTTTGAATTATCTCTTTGAATTCGTGTTTTCAGTTTTTATTTGGAGATGCTTTAATTACGATCTTTGATTTTGCAATTTAATATTTGCAATAATACTATAATCTAGTGTCTCTGTTGTATCAGTAATTTTTCTAGTTTCTCACAAATCCTCTTTGATCTATGAGTGTTGCATTTGGTGTAATTAGTTATATATTTCCTTCTCAGGTTGCCCTTCATTCCTATTCTTTATATCGTGAAATGATTCTCTGAATAACAGTTCTACTAAGTTAATATTTCGGCAGCCTTTGTATGCGGTCCACTTCAACACCGTCTTTATTTATTTCCATCCATAGGCTGTAAATCGGGCTTCAAGTAAATGCCGTACGACGTTACAAACTCGGTTAAGGTGTTCTGAATAGAGATTAGTTGCTGATATGGGGGCCCTTAAGAGGGCCAGGTAATACGTTCGCTGGAAGTCTTCCGAAGTGAAGATGTCCTAGAGCCTTGGGTGGACTCTGGTTGAGCTGTGGCTCCAGTGGTTGAGCTGTGATCGCGTTGTGTATGGTGTCATGCAGGTCCTGCACTCAATTGGCTCGTCTCTCTGGTATCTCGCATCAAGACGAGTAGGGATTGACAACCGGTAAAGTGCAATATGCGCTGACAGCCGATCAAGCAGAAACGTGAAGCAGGTAGAATGCAAATGTCACAACTGACTTGCATGGTAAATTACCGTGCTTAAATAGCATGCAATGTGTGCTTGCATACTATTGGTTAAACGTCGTTTAACGTGGTTAAACGTCGTTTAACGTGGTTAAACGGCAATTTGCTTTTTTCTCATTGGTGCAACGTAAATAGATTTAAATTTTATTTACGCAATATGTCACCGATTGATTTGTGTCGTTACAACACTTTCCTCTCTGAAAACAAAGAAAAAATATTCCTCTCTGCGAGGCTAGATAAGAAATGCATGACAGAGTTCGAACCAAGTTAAGGAAAATATGATGAACCATAAGTGCTGGGCTTAAATATGCTTGTTGGTTGCTTCAACAATGATATGATGCCAGGTAACCACTAGGAATTGCTACACAAATTGTTAGCTCTAGTGGACGGTCATAGCACGTGAGGCAAAATAGAGCAGTGTAAGTTTTTGGAGCCGCAGCGTGAAGATTTCGAGGTAAATCGCCTCTGAATTTGCCAGGTTTAAGATAAAAAACCTAAGCAGGTTGGATCGTTGTCAGTGCTTGTATACGACCAAAGGAGCTAAAGTGCTCGACGTTGTGGTCATGGCATTTGTAGTGGTCTTTGTGAAATGGATAAAGTTGTGATATGCATTGAAAGTGGCCTGTAACATGATATGAAGCTGATCACTACTTAGTGTTGCTACACGAAAACGTTAGCAACTAAGTAGCTGGTCATACCAAAATGGGAAGTGTAATGTCATGTGTGAGAAGTACATTATAATGTGAAATATATATACATTAAAATCAAAGGTAATTGCATAAAAAAAATGTATACGAACATTGCCTCAGAGGTGGCATAATACCAAAGAACTGTTCAAAATGCTACACAATTGTTAGCTAAGAACAGGTGGTTATGCCACGTGAGACAAATACTAAAAATTAACGTAAAGTTTTAAAAAAAATTTATAGTTAAATGTTAATGTTTAAAAAAATTAATTACGCGTTATACAAAGCAGGTTGAGATTGTGGGCAGACGGAGCCTGAGACGTGTGTAGAAGGTTGAACGCTCTCAGGATCAGGTGGTTCGATAAATGGTTTTAACCTGTCTATGCTTACTGATGTCGGTTTAGCGCCTTGCATAATGATGAAGTATTTTGGCTGTTTTAGTAAAATCGGGTAAGGACCGCGATACTTGGGTTGTAGTGGTGCAACAGCAGTATTGTTACGAACGAGTACTCTCTTGCAGCTGTGGAGCTGTGGGTGAACGAAGACTGGACGAGGCGTGTCTCGGCTGCTGTTCGGACATGTTACCGAAATGAAGTCGAAGGCGGGTAGCTTCGTTTTGTGGGTCATCTTGTGCCGGTAGGAGACGTGGGAGCTGACTAGGCAGGCGTAGATCCATGCCATACAAGAGTTGTGACGCAGACGTTTAATGGATTCTCGAGTACGAGAACGCATGGCCAGCAGAACTAAAGGTAGTGCATCGACCCAGTTGCCATTAATGGACGAGGATGCTAAAGCTGCTTTGAGTTCCCTATGCATTCTCTCCACCATGCCATTAGCTTGGGGATGGTAGGCAGTCGTCTGGCGTAAGATGCATCCCATGTACCGCAAGGTGGTTTTGAAACGATCAGATGAGTTGCAAGTGCCTCTGTCCGTGATGACCTCATTGGGAACACTGTAATTGGATATCCATGCAGAGATAAAACCGTTAGTTACTTCGTCTGCAGAAATGGTGCCAAGAGGTAATGCCGCAGGCCACTGTGTAAATCTATCGATCATAGTTAGAAGGTAGCTGAAACCTTGAACCTTTGTCAGATGAACTACGTCGATGTGGACGATGGCTAGGCGAGAAGTAGACCGAAAATGTTGCAACCTAGAACGAGTGTGTCGTGTGATCTTGTTTTCTGACAAATTGCACACTCTGAGACCCATCGTTTAACATTCTGCCAAAGTCTGTGACCCCAGAAACGATCTGTAAGAAGTCGGACAGTCGCTTGGCTTCCTGGGTGAGAAATTGAGTGAATTCAATCGAAAACCTTCCTCTGAAGGCTGGTCGGCAGAACTGGCTTGTTGGGCTGCGTACCCGTGAAGTAAACAATTGGTAAGCCTTCCCACAGACGGCATATGAACTTGGCTGGGTGACGGGCTATTGATCTTTGAATGTGAATGTCACCGCGTTGTTCAGTTCGCAGGAGAGTTGGCGTTGGTGCAGGTTCACTGAGTGCCACGGAGTTGACAGTGAATGGTGACGGCGAAGGTGGTTGCAGAGAGACGTCTGGCCTGGACAGGGCATCTGCAATGAAGTTCTGTTTGCCCTTGACGTGAAAGACGTCAAATTGCCATTCGCTTAGACGAGAAAGTTGTCTTTCCACTCTGGCAGGGAACTTGGCGATAGATGAAGTTGCGTTTCGAAGTGCGCTAACTAGTGGTGTATGATCTGTGAAAACAACAAATCTGCTACTGCCAATGATGCTGATAAAATGGCGCACTGCGTCGTGGATAGCGAGAAGTTCTCGGCCGAAAGTGTCGTACCTCGTTTCTACTGGTTGGAGAGTACGCGAGTAGAAACTGATAGGCTTCCGAACTCCGTCGATCTCTTGTTCCAAAGTGGCTCCAATAGCGAATTCAGAAGCATCTGTCGTGAGTAGAAATGGCTTTTCGAAATCTGGATGCGTTAGCATTGTGGCATTTGCTAACGAGTTGATGGCAAGTCGAAGTAATTCCTCGTCTTCGGATGACCAAGCAATGATGGAATTCTTGCTCAGTCCTTTTCGGTTCCGCAGGTGCCTGCACAAAGGATAAAGTTGTTTTGAAAGGCCTGGAAGAAACTTGCGATAATAGTTTAGTACTCCCAGGATTTTCTGCAAATCGCTCAAAGTCTTTGGTGACTTGATATTCTTGATTGAATTCGTCTTTGACGGCAACGGTTGAATACCTTGGGCCGTGATACGATGCCCTAAGAAGTCGACGGATGAAGTTGCAATCTGCGTCTTGTCACAGTTGATCTTGAGTCCGTGGTTGGATAAGCGTGAGAGGACATTTCGTAGATGTTTCGCATGAGATTCCAGATCTGGACTGAATACCATAATGTCATCGAGATATGACATACAATAAGCAGAGTCGTCGCGAAGTATGTTGTCTATGAATCTTTGAAATGTCTGAGTAGCACACTTAAGTCCAAAAGGCATGTAAAGGTATTCGAAAAGGCCAAATGGAGTGATGACAGCAGTTTTCTCGATATCCTCTGGTACTACCGGGATGTGATGGTAGGCTTGTCTAA
>JAQBSW010010809.1:0-22587 GCA_029291075.1 Eudiplozoon nipponicum | reverse complement strand
TTGTTCACCTGTAAATTGGGTTTGTAAGGTCCGTTCATGAGTAAGATCCCATGCGAATTAAACTGGACTCTACATCATTTACTATATTTTAATGCTGATTTTCTAGAAAAATTTTGGTCCTCGAGTACTTTTCGGAACAGATTTGTTGAAGGCGATGATGGATAATTTTTGCAGCCGTTCCTTTTTCGAAAAGAATAGTTTTCTAACAATCAATTCAATGTATTACAGTTAAATACTGTTTGTTGCGAAGAACTAATATATATGCAAGTACGTATTAGGTGTTGCGAACCTAGTAACAAATTAGTTCAGTTGTGACCAGAAGGATGAAACAAAGGCAGCATGAACGGAAAGTATAATCTCATGCACATTCGTTTCGTGCTTACTGGCGACTCATCAGTAGGAGCCGGTATTACGCCTCTTGCCCACTATATATTTGGGTGAAGAATGTTTTAAATTTGGACGGTTCCAAATGAATGTGAATGAGATCACACTTTCCGTTCATGCTGTCTTTGGTTTATCCTTCTGGTCACAATTGAACTAATTTGTTACTGGGTTCGCCACATCTAATACATACTTGCAACAAACAGTATTTAACTGTAATATATTGAATTGAATGATGTCATGCTTACCGCGAAATGTGATAACTGATATCGTTGAAGGCCAGAGTGTATGGTTTAACTGGAGTAACAGGTGTTCGGAAATTGTTGTAATTCTAAATTTGGGTGAACTTTAGCATAAATTTATATCCATCAGGTTGGTATCATGTACCGACTCGGAAACCATAGTGTTAGTATCCGGTACTCATCGATTTCAAAGAAGGTATCAGTTACTAACACAATGGCTATAGTATTAGTATCCTTTACAGACTCGGTATATATATTATATAGTGTGAGTTAGCATTGAAGTCGCATTGTGGTTGACTTTATATGATGTTAGCTTCACTATTACAGGTTTACACATTCGTCTAGGAGATTGTACCGTCCTATTATTCCACATTCTTCTACCAAATATATAGTGGTTAAAGGGCGTAATACCGGCTCCTACTGATGAGTCGCCAGTAAGCACGAAACGAATGTGCATGAGATTATACTTTCCGTTCATGCTGCCTTTGGTTTATCCTTCTGGTCACAACTGAACTAATTTGTTACTAGGTTCGCAAAACCTAATACATACTTGCAATCAATTCAATGATTAGACTGTCATTGTTTGCGCAGGTGCGGATAAAAATGTTTAAATTAATGTTGCGAGAGCTTTGCTTTAGAGCCCAATCATACCATATATAAATATGTCACTATGACCTAAGCATTTAACAATTTTCTTGCTCTTTGGACAATGTTTCCACACAATATGACATATTCTTTAAATGAAGTTCAATAATTTATTTATTCTGCCCAATTAAGATGTTTTCCAGTAATTGCTTTGTCTATGTGTATATTATATCAACTGTGATGCATACACACAATCCCGCCTCTATACTTACATGGTAGATATGACATTCTGTATTGACTACAATATGTATATATATATATATATATATATATATATATATATATATATATATATATATATTTGCTTTTTGAAATCTCTCTATGTTCACATATTTCTATCTTGAATTGCTTTCCAATTTATATATAAAGATATGTTCATTAGTAGATATTTGAGAAGACCATGCAAAGAAAAGTTTCTTATATCTGATAAAATTTCTTTTAATGTTACTTTGCGGAAGGATACAATGAATATATATATATATATATATATATATATATATATATATATATATATATATATATATATATATGCATTTATAAAGTGAATTAAACTTAAGCGATTCATATGGCAGCTTATGGATGGCACTAGCCTACCAAATTTGTTAAAAAATATATTTAACCACAACCCACAAACCAGAATAGAGCCTAGTGAACAATGGAATTACATCATACTTTGTACCAAACATCATCCAAATGCATTAGACTCTGCAGTTCATACTAGAAGTAATTCATCAAGCTGTAGAACAGAATTAAAAATAACGAAATTAATTCGAATAAAATGAAATTACATACCAATTAACAAACATCGGTAATTTTTAAAAACTGAGGATCAATAAATAACTTTGTGTTTTAAGTAAGATCTATTATATAAGACAAAAAAATAGAATGAACTCAGTAAGGAGTCAAGATAAGATAAAGCAAAATTAGTTACAGACACGGAATAAATTAGGTTTATGTACTGAACTGAGTGACGAGGAATAGAAAGAAAATTTAATTTTTACCGCATAATTAAAGAAAGGTAGACAAAGAGAATGGAGTTCTAAGTAGAGATAAAATTCGAGCAGTCTTAAAATTGAAGTTTATAAGCACTCAATAGGAAATAAGAGACTTTAAGTAACGATAAGCATCAAAGCTATTATGGATAATTATATGATTATAAAGGCAATGGAAAATATTTTTCATTTCCAATCAAATATGCTAGAAAAAAATGTAGTTTGTAGACGTTAACAAGTTACTCCCTAATTTAATGTCCTGTGCACAAAGTTTCACCATATACGAACAGTGTTTCCAACCATTTCCTTCTACTGTAGTAATAATTGCTTCAATCAAAGTTGCGATCTTGATATAAACACCTGACCTATTATGTACATACATTTTTCAGCACAAAACTAAAAATTGTATAGTCTGACCAACGATTTCATTATGTGTAAAGTGGAATTTGGCAGAAGGGGAAAATGATATTTGTTTTTATATCGCATAATCTTGTGTGGTTTAAAGATTTTGGGCGTTGGTTTTTAAGATGCATATTCTACTATTTGGCTGGAAGCTCGCTCCTATTAGGCGAAATTAGAGGCGACAATTTTTCGTTTCTTTTCTATGGCTGTTGTCACACATGTTGCGTATTCACTTTTTAAAACATATCTGCATGCCCAACATCTTGAATAATTAATCTTAGTATCTTAGACAGCTCATTCGGCCTTTACTCTGATCATATCTTATAGATCCTGTTTTAGTGGTCAACGCCTGTTGTACCACCACAAACGTATCTTTCATCCAATAGCCAGCCCTCATCATAGTCTGCTAGAATGATAGCCTCAGTACCCAGGATGACCTGGAGAGAGCGCTTATTAAAATGATATATATATATATATATATATATATATATATATATATATATATATATAAAAATATATATATATTTCGTCATAAATTAATTCATTATACGATGCATAAAACGCACAGTTAAAATTTTGACATGGAAGGCAAAAGGTCACAAAAGAAAATTACAAATGGTCTCTATGCGATAGCTACTTTTTCTACACTTATCTATGCTACGTCCTAATAGAGATAAATAAATAAAAAGTACGCGCACATATATATATATATATATACATATATATATATATATATATATATGTATATATATATATCAATAGCACGAAGTTCAAATGGTAAAATCTAATTTACATTTATACCGCGTGTGTCCTGTTTGGTCAAAATAAAGTACATATATACATTAACTCAGTAACTGTGAGAAAAGTGTCATGGATTGGTTTCTATATGCGTCTAATCAATAATCACACCAAATTTATGCATACAGCAAATGCTGATTAGGAAAATAATTTATAGTGGCGTTTAAATAAACCGAAAATCTTAAAATTAAATAATCGACAAGACAGTCGTTCTATTAAGCATCTGAGTTATAATTCACCGTCTTAACCAGACAGTCATTTGTCTGGCTACACTTCTACACCTGTCGACTAGTTTTATTTACGAGTTAAGTTTTTTGCTTTTAGTACGACATGTTGCTATTGGATTTTTGTCAAGAAAAAATCGATTTGCTGAAAAACGTCATGGGAGATTCTACTCTATTTTTATCGTATGGGTGTTACGTCTAGAAAGACAGTTTTTTGTTTACTCGTTCTTCCATGCTGAATTTGATGCTTTAATTAACATAATTTGCGCCTTCCATAAAATTGTGCAGTGTTTAAATCGCCGGATGTAGTCAAACGTATATGATCTACAGATCTATTTATGGAATCTATGCTTCATTGGAGTAAAAAACTCGGTGTTACAAGGTGATGCATTATATTTAAATGGGACGTAAAACTTGCATTTAAATTGAATTTTATTATTTGAAAATCAGTGCGCTCATTTTTATATAAATCACACTTGAGTTTTAGCGTGGTTTCTAGAGATATGTCTGCAAAAAGTGAAGGTATGTCAAACGGAACCATTTTGTCATTGGCAGTCGTCAGAATTTGCTCTTTCTTTGCCAGTGAAAATAAATTTTGTGCTGTTTTGCACACTAGCTTTACATGTTTATGGTCTGATGCGTTTGGACATTGGTATATTTGGCTAAATTTGTACAATTCTTCAATAGAATTTCCTCTTTGGAATTTTGGCTGGCCAGAAAAGTGCAATAATATCTCGCCTATTTGTTTACATTTTTTAATATTTTCTATTTAATTTACAATATTCTCATTCCCGCCTGATCTATACAAATTAGATTTATTTATGTGGGGCGTTCTAATTATTTTATTTACAGAATATAGCGGATCGTCTTTCAGACTTTTCGCAATTGTTTCCAGACTTATCATGGGTTGAAAGTTTCATTATCTTGATATTGCCCTCACAAAATCTTCTTTTCCCCAAGACATTTTATGGTACAAACAAAGTAACTTTGTTTTCAGCTAGTTTTTGCAATCTACCAGGGTTTTTCTAGGCATATTTCCTTTGTAGATTTTGCAGTTTTGTGCAATAGAACTATTATCTTCTATTTTGAATTGTTCAGAAAGAAAATTTAAAAAAAGATAAATCGTTGGCAGATTTCGCCCGGATCCCTTATATATCAAGATTTGCTAAGTTATATTTTTTATCAAGAAATTCGCATTAACTCAGAAATTTTCTTATTTTGGTTTAGATTATTTAAAAGTTATGCATTTAAAAATCAATGAATTTTAATTATTAATTAACAGATTGTTGTTATTTAGCGCCTCTGGGCCTCTAGTGCGTCCCAATAACTTGTTTCTTTTTAGCAAACTCTGCCACGGGTTTCACATTTTCAATGAAAACATTTTATTCGCCTTGAAATTTCTTCACATGTTTTTTGTAAGCGAGATTTTTTTACCTCTCCGATGCTTTTAATGTAAGATCCTCGCTCTCCATGCGTCTTACATCCGTTTTTTCTATGGTTACGATATCTAATGTTTATTTGGAAACCAATGAATACTTGTTATCTTCCTTCGGGTTCTTTTCAACTTTTGTAAAGCGGTACCACTTCTTCAGCTCTGGAACGTTGACGAATAAACTAAAAAGACGCTGATCAGTTTGTTTGTATTTTGTCTTACACAAAGTTGGTAGTAATGCCGAAATGTCCACTGTACGCAGTCGGAAGAATTTCTCAAGATTCATATATTTCATTACCCATTTGCTGTGATTTATTGAATTTTAAATATTTCAACATTATTTCGCATGGTTTCATGTTTTGTAAAGAATGGTAAAATAATTTTAATATGCTAAACTTGATTTGTTGTACGTTTGCTTACCTGTGGTTTCTCTGTGAGAATTCCCGATTCGTTTAGTGTTTCCATTTTCAAAAAAAACTGGATAAGACAATTTATCATACACTGACGCCTATTTAATGAACTCGTTATTTCAGCTAGTTAGTTCACGACATGTGCCGCTGATTAATTCATGCGAAATATTTTTCAATTATATTTCCTACAATTTAGTCATTTAAAAAAATTTATAAAAGAAACCATGTCTTTTTTCTGTTCTTGTGGACTACTCTCTCAATTTCTTTACATATATATATAGTCTACAACTTCTCATGTATGTGCGGTAGCATATATATATATATATATATATATATATATATATATATATATATATATATATATAGATTGTACGAAGAAGAAATAGATAAATAGAGAATCCAGCAATATATACCGCAGAAATTATTTAACAAAGGCTTGGCACCGTCAGTAAAATCGGCTATTTCAGATCTTATATTGGAATTTAAACAATTTATTCTTACGTAAACCAAAATTCAAAATATTATTATGTATTTATGAAGCCCGCTATATAAAACAACAATCACCTGACTAATGTCCAGACAAGACCAAACAAACCCTCGACCAGACTCAACAAATATATATATATATATATATATATATATATATATAATGATGATCATTCGATTATTCATTTCGTATGTTCAGTTGTTTATATATACATATATATATATATATATATATATATATATATATATATATATATATATATATATATATATATGGTCAGGTGTAACAAATGAGAAAATATAAGTGTGGGGAGGGTGTTAAATAAGGGAAAAACAAATGAATTACGGGCATAACTTCCAATTCGAAGTCAAAGTTTAAACGTGCTCTATCTGCTGGCATAAATCAAGCTTCTTTTGGGGCACACCCAATTCTGTTTTGGCGTAATTTTGCCTAAACGCCACGTCTTAAATTTTATGTTTTGCTTTACATTTCAATTTATACATATGATCATTTCTGAATGCTAGAGAAGAAAACTGGAATGAGGCGGTTCTTGTATCTGATTAAATTTCTTTTCATCTTTGCACGTGGAAAGGGTTCCACAGATATAGTAGTTTTAGAGTTCATAATTTATCTTTTTGTTATTATGTTGTTGGTAAGAGAATTTTTTTTTTAAATTTCCATATTAGAGTATGGGCGAATGCGATTCTGTTATGGTGGTAAACCTAGCGTTTAAATGTTGCTCAGGCAAATTAAACACAATCGTTTTGCAGATATTTACAAATATTAATTATCGAGCTTTGTTTTGGCATAACTTATTGTATATGTCTTTCCTATCTTTATTTACCTAATTTGCAGCTTAATGAAAATTTCTCAAAACTTTTTCATTCATTATTAACCCAATTACTGCGTTAGTATATATTTCGTCCTGTCAATAATGTTTCCTCGTTTTCCTGAAAAGAATGTGCCTTTCAGTAGCGATAATTCATTTCTTAACAATAAATAATATGGTTGAAAGCACAAAGTAATTTTGGCGTTCACACAGACCATTCCATTTGGAAAATGCGTTTTTGACGTTTTTCCACTGGAAATTTAAGTTAACGCTGCAGTTAATTTTCCTTTTTATTAAGGATGTTGTGACATTTTTTTTCTAAAATAACATTTTGCATAGTACTTGCTTATTCTTAAACGTTACCGGTTAAACAATACCTTTGTGGTGTGTAATACGTTCGAAACCAGCCTTCGTATTTAATTTCATCTTCTAACCCATGCAATATTTAATTTAAGTATAAATTATTACAAAATAGCTAGATAAAGTACGAATTCGAGTTCTTTTATACAAACAAAATAAAAAATTTACTTGGAACGAGTGCTTAATTCTCCAGAGAAGTGCAAAATGATGCAATTGTTGCAACTGTTTACATTGGGTAACAAAGGGAGATCCCATCAAACGATATTGATATTTCCAAGAATTCCATTTTTCATTTTTATAGCAAAATTTACTGGTTGCAAGTTATGTCATCCTGCACCACTATTAGTTCTTCAATAGCAACCACATGTATTTGAATATTGAAATATTATACTAGTTTGCAAGGAAATGGGGTCTATAACTTGTAGATTACACAGAGTAATCATGTTTTCGAGTTTGCTTCCACCAACTCATCCATAATTGGTACATATTGGTATATATATATATATATATATATATATATATATATATATATATATATATATTCTTATAATTAGGAAAACACAAATAACAAAGTGGATAAAGGCCATTTATTTCGTGAATACTAATCATCTCTTATACAATCATACATATTTATACATTTTGGGGTTTCAATTGATTATGCTAGTGGTAAGAAATCTGACTCGTTTTTACTGCTGTTTCTTGTTTTGACTAGTTGGTGAGTGTGTATGCGTTTGTGTTTGTGTGTGTATGCGTATTTGCATGTAAAGGTCATTCTCGCAGTATTGCGAAGTGATGTCTGATATCTTGTCATAATTGTTTTGATAGCTGGAGAATTAACCATTTGTGCGCATTGTTCACTGTTACATATACAAGTGCTATTTTTCCCAGTATAGTTGATCGTTTCACCTCGTTGCGCAAAGTTTTCACGTGGTAACAACGCCAGTGTTGATTGCAGTGTTAAACGCTCACATTGTTTGGAAACTTCTGTCATCGTATGCGCCTCTGTTATTTCCACTTCAGTTTGTTGCCAGTCCGATTGTACGTTTGTTGATTCTAGCCGAGGGCCTGTTTGTTCTTGACTGGATACTAGTAGATTGTTGTTAAATTTTGTTATTCTTGGCCAGTCGATAAGAATATCATGTTGATTAAACTTTTGAATATTAAGGTTAGGTGCTTGTTGTTTTATGTAAAGGGCTTCGTAGATAAATAATAATTTTTCTGATTTTGCTTTATGCAGAATTGTGAAATTGGTCGAATTGACAGGGTGCCCCGTTGCCAATATATGATCGGAAATAGCTGATTTTCCTGACGGTGGGAAGCCTTTGTTAATCAATTTATGTGACAAATGTTGCTGGATTCTGCTTATCAATTGCTTCTACGTACGTCTGATATATGTGCTACCGCACATACATGAGACTCGTACTAGAGAGGATACCGTCAAGCAGGTTTTCCTAAATTTACCATTTAGAGGCGACGTATCAGCCTCAATAATTGCACGGCGGCTGAATATAATAACTAAGGACAACTTTCCCAGTGTTAAAGTTAATATAACATTTAGTACACAGAGAATCATGAGGTTGGATGCCAAAGATCAATTGCCAATTCTCTTCAAATCATTCATAGTCTAAAAATTCTCATGTATGTATTATAAATATGTATGATTGTATAAGAGATGATTAGCATTCACGAAATAAATGGCCTTTATGCACTTTGTTATTTGTGTTTTCCTAATTATAAGAATACTGTGTTAAATTAAAAAGGAATGGATATATATATATATATATATATATATATATATATATATATATATATATATATATATATATATATGTTTATGTGTGTGTTGTTTCATACATATTAATATAGTTGTTCTAATACATGGTTTTAAATAAATAATTTTAACTTAAACAATAATTGATTGCGCGGGTGGTGGTAACAATTCTTGAAATCAAGTTTGCGAGCTTGAAGTATACACCAATCCCATTGTATTTGACCAGTCGTCGAACAACATAACAAAACTACCGCGAGTCACAACGCACTGACGCGTTTCGACCTTCCATCATCATCATCATCATCATCATCCTCATCATCATCATCATCATCATCATCATCATCATCATTATCATCATAATCGGAGTAAGACGGCAAACTGACTAGCGAGGATCAAACCTTATTACATACATATATATGGAAAGCAAAATTAGATATGCGGCTCTCACCTCACTTCAAGCTCGCAAACTTGATTTAAAGAATAATTTGTAACGTTGAGTAATCGAAAAAGCAGTAATACATTTGATGTCGTTTGACGTAATCAATAAAACAATTGAGAAATTATTAAATATCAAAATATAGTTTTTGTTCAATTTCGTATATTTTAAACTATCTGGAGTCTCAGGTGTTGCGGAGAAATCAGCACAGACTAAATGCTCGGATTTTGCTACGTTTCTATTAGTTTCCAATAATGTTTGGCTTCAAATATTATTTTCCGGAAATTCTACATAACACCAATTTGCATCACCCATCTAAAGTGATAATTACACTGATAAATTTTAGATACCTACATCATATTAAAGAACAGTTTTCTTCAAATTGAGTTTTGTCCATTCCTTCTCTAGGGTGACACATCTTGGCAAACGTTAGCAAAAGCAAAAGCAAACAAACGAATCGCACGTTTCTAGAGAAATTTAAGCAAAGTTTGTGGACTTGAGACAAACACCAAGCGTATTAACCAGTATTTAACCAGTCGAAAAATTCAAAAAAGTAACCGTCGTTCGGTAAACCGATCTGAATGTTTGTTATCACAAACGTGGCACAATCAAATAATCTTTTACTGAATGTGTATACTATTTAGCTAGAAAAAGCCATAAAATTTATATTCGGCACGTATACTTTTATACATACCAGTGTAATGAATAAGGGAGTTTTTGTGACTTATTTTTAATAATCATCAACAACGACATTTAGCCTATATTTTCAATAATATAAATTTAGACAAACCCGTTATGATGTAAAAGCCAAAATATGCAACATATATTCATTATTGTCCCAATTGATGTTGAAGTCATTCTATTTCCATAAAACCTTCCGTTTTGCTGATAAATTCGAGAGGAGTAGCGTGTGTGTGTTTTGTATCTGATAAATTTTTTTAGTTTTCCTAAAAAATCTTATTTAAATACACGATTCTACGATTTCTTCATTTCATTTGAAGAAAAGGGAAAACAATTCGCGTTAACTTATTCAATAAGGATAATATTTTGGTGTCGAGTAAAACTGGTTGTAAACACAAATGAATCTTGAATTGCTTAAAAATGTAGGCCTTATTAGGTATAAAACAGAATTTTTCTTTAGGAAATGTTGTTTTTTACTGAAAATGATCGATGAGCTTTTTATGCTTACGTAAGGATTTATTTATTAATTCAGATATAGCTTTTTTCTATTATAGTATGTGATATTAACTTTATAAGGTTGCATATTGTTCAAACTTATAATTTCAAACAGATATCTACTCAGACATCCGGACTAAAGTTTGTTTTTGTAGGTACGGTACGACGTACAATCGTGCACTTTCGCCTGCCTTCCAGCATGGAGATATTAAAATGTCACATACATTGATTAAGTCACTTAATTATTTTTTTAATCAAGGAGGGTGTAAATGAGCTCATACTGTGGTGTGTCGCAGTCAAGTCATCCTAACTCAAGAGTTCTCCATTGGCCGTTTCTGAGCTATTCAATGTGCATAATTTTAATTGATTCAGAACATTAGAAACACGGGCATATTTTAGGTAATCAAACCTTGATAATTAGAAACAATGTTTTTTCTCGACCAATAAAGCATACTGGATTAATTGCTTTTTCCACACTATGCAATACTTAATTTATGCTGATAAATGTATGCACAAAATGGGTAAGTTGTTTATATCAAGATCGCAACCTTGGTTTAAAGTAAGCATAACTGTTAGCAGAAGAAAACTAGCGTTGGAAGAATTACTTCATAATGATGATCAAGCCTGGCATTATAACATTTTCTATTGCCCAATTACAGAAATGTATGCATTAAAATACTGTTTGTTACGGAGAACTAATATATATGCAAGTATGTATTAGTTGTTGCGAAGCTAGTTACAAATTAGTTCAGTTGTGACCAGAGGGATAAACCAAAGGCAGCATGAACGGAAAGTATAATCTCATGCACATTCGTTTCGTGCTTACTGGCGACTCATCAGTAGTAGCCGGTATTACGCCCTTTAATCACTATATATTTGGTCGAAGAATGTGGGATAATAGGACAGTACAATCTCCTAGACGAATGTGTAAACCTGCAGTAGTGAAGCTTGCATCATATAGTCTACGACAATGCGACTTCAACACTAGCTCAAACTATATAATATATATACAGAGTCTGTAAAGGATACTAACACTATGGCTATTGTGTTAGTAACCGATACCAACACTATTGCACCGGAAAGGTACTTGGTACTAACACTATAGTTTCCGAGTCGGAACATGGTACCATCATGATGTATATCAAATTATGCTATATTTCACCATATTAAGAATTACAACAATTTCTGAACACCTGTTACTTCAGTAAATCCATACACCCTGGCCTTGATCGATATCAGTTATCACATTTCGCGGTAAGCATGAAATCACTCAATTCAAAATATAACAGTTAAATACTGTTTGTTGCGGAGAACTAATATATATGCAAGTATGTATTAGGTGTTGCGAACCTAGTAAGCAGGAAACGAATGTGCATGAGATTATACCTTCCGTTCATGCTGCCTTTGGTTTATCCTTCTGGTCACAACTGAACTAATGTATACATTGTCGGTATAAATCAATCAGTGCATAAGAGAGCCAATGAAATTCATCAGTTCTGCCAGTTTCGTGCTTAATTAACTTAAATGGCGCAGACTAAAATGTTATAATTGAACAATTGCAGTTGCAAACTGATGCAGACCTAAATGTGTCTTACCAGCTTAAGATGATTCCTTTATAACTCTGAGAATAAATGATATTTTAGACAATCTTTACCTGCATTCATTGCTCGTTAATGAATTATAACGAAAGTACTCTGTGCAATTATAAAGCAGAAATTGAGCAATGCGTTTTTACACGAACCTGTACTATTTATCAATCCGATCGATGTTAATAAGTTGTCCAATTGTCTTTCTCAGACAGTGGTTTCCAATATACAGCAAAACTATGACCAAAACACGATGGGATCAGAAGATTTTTAAATTTAACAGCGCACCAAGGCGTAACCGGAAGTTATTCCATAAAACGCAGTACACTGTAAAATCCTCCAACATCTTTGAATATATGATGCATAGGTGTTCACTATCGATAGTTTTCGTGTGATAAAAATGTTAACACCAGAAAATGTGACCTTTTTTAATATTATCATAGGTCATGGCGTCGAACAGTATAAATTTAACAGACATTGATATTTGTTCATGACATCTAAGGAACAGATAATATCAACACTAATCAGCCTATAGATAACACTTCATATGCTCCTAAGTATTTCTTGCCCTAGAAAGTATGTAAATAGCATTGTCACTTGATCTCGGTTTTGTGATATTTAAAAAAATTGACAATCTGGTGTAAAAAATATTGGACATCGTGAACATACATAATTACTTAAATAATTCAACAAAATATGTCTTTTAAATGCTTCAATTAACACGAAAAATAATCTGTTAGTTTCAAATCCTCAATAACTTGAGCAAAGGCTTTAGAAAATCAGGTTAGTTGCGTAAATAGGAATTCGCATAGGATTTTATGTACGCGAAATATTTATTCGAAAAATTTATCAATATATATATACATATATATTAAGTTACATATCTTAAATCAATCCATCTTACGTTTTCACTTAATATTGGACACTTTTATAAAAATCTGTCATTAAAATATGCTAAACGGCAAATTAATATACTCCGTATACTTTTTCAAAGAAATGCAAATTAGAATTGAAAATAACATCGCTTTATCAATCACTGATCGCTCGAATGCGGATAACATTTATTCAATCAAGTTTTCGAATTTATGATAGACACCAATAAAAAAATATTATAAATGTCGCGCAGAACTGCAAAATTACGGTCTGTCGCACGTATAATCTACGTTACTGTGGCAAAGTTGTTGAAATCTTATTCGCGTTACTTCGTTGAACTTGTGCAGCCAATTTTTCCAGTCAAGGGAGATGTGAAAACTGAATATTTAATTTACATTGCTTTTTGATTCTTGCTGTTTAGTCTTTCGTCCTGTTTTCACGATGACTACAGAAGTTTAATACGCTTCGGTACATGCGATGGATTACAGTTTTGCAATTTTGTGCGAATGGTTAAGTATTATTGGTTTGCTTTTACACCTATTGTGTAATCAATGATACTTGAAATGTTTAACTTATGGTGAAATTTGACAAATTGTTATGCTCGACACTGCGTAGTAATTGCATAGCCAACAAGTTTCGTCCAGAACAATATATGCTAAATTACTGAAGTCTGAGAGATACACCTCTAATTTAGGTATCTCATATAGGCATTGCTATTTGGATTTCATTAGTTAGTTTACCGTTGTGCTAGATTTAAAATGGTACATCACTTTACATACCTAAATTCTAAAACCGAAGAAAAACACAGAAATCAGCTGCAATTTCAAAGAATTTTTATAATAGGATAATGAAAAAATATTATAAACCTAAAAACGTAAACTTCACAAAGAAAAGAAATTTTGATGAATGGGTGATATGCAAAATTTGCACATTTCTTAAGTTGCTTATGGTCTCGCAGTGATAAATTTCTCTGTTTGTCAGCAATCCAAATTCATATTTTCCTTATTGGTAAAGTTAAATGCCTTTTTTGCTTCGTAAATTAGTTGAATCTTTACGTGTGAAGGCTTATAAGGCCAATGGTAGAGGAAACTAATATATTATGTTTGCAAATTTAAATAGTTGTACACGCATTGCTGATGATACTATTTTCCGTTGCAAAACCTGATATATTTAATCTATTTTTCACAGACTTTTATTTGTTACTATCCGTTCATTTCCTTTGTGCGTTAATCTATATATAGATAGATATATAGATATATATATATATATATATATATATATATATATATAAATTGAAGGGATGATTTATGGAAAGATATTAATTATATTTTTTAGTTTTCTGTACAAACTAAGCATTGTCTAAAGTAGGGAGGACAATTTATCCAGTAGACCGGTTTCGTCTTTTTTAAGATTTCACTATGCATTTCCATATATATATATATATATATATATATATATATATATATATATATATATATATATATATATATATATATATATATATATATATAAATAATAATATTATATTATGGATTTAAATTTAATTATGAACACGCATTTGCTGGGCTATGGTAATGGATATGTGAATATTAATTTTTATAAAACATTACTTGTGTTACACCATTTGAATGTTGTTTTACTTATCTAAGTCATGCTTTTAATGAGAATTCGTTGTAATATCATTGAAAGTTAAAATGCTTAGCCTGCGAGTATAAATCTATTGTTTACAATATATGCGAAATTTTAAACATCTGATTTAAAGCTACACAACATACTAAAAAAATATTCTTTCGCAGTATATTCCTCATAATTTTTACATTTGCTGACTAAGAAAATTGTTAACAATGCCAAGTGAACTAAAAATGCTACATTATGTAAATGTTTGAAAACGACTGCTTGAGTGTTCGTCATTCATTATACTATTTATGCTTTCACGAGCAATTATGTGCAACTTGCCCTGCGATGCTTAAGATGAAGGCCGCGAAAATAGTTACTATTATTTAGTGAAGAAACCGAAACACCTCAATCTTAAGGGAATGTTTATGCACAGGCTGGGCACGGTCGCGACTATTAATATGCAATATGCCCTGCATAGTTTACAATTTAAACCGCGAATTTATTTACCTCCATTTAGTGAAACAATTAAACACAGCGCCATTATCAGTTTTACAATTTTCTAAACTATTTTGGGACTTTTAATGGAATGTGGTTCATTTTCGTGAATTATTTTAACTTTGTTGTGGAACGAAACATTAAGTTAAAGCATGTATAGGCAATTTCGTTGAACTTGGTCAACATATGTTACATATTTGATTTTGGTTACATTCGCAAAGTTAGCCACATTTTATACAACTTTTTGCCGTTTTACTATTTTATTAAAATGCTTTGTGCAAATTAACAGAACCTACTTGCCGTACAGTCTTTAAATAACGTGAATAGTCTGCTTCAGCACACCTGGTGTTTTTCCGCACAATGTGCTTTAGGCTTAGTTGGACACTTAATGGTACATATGATTAGCATGGCTGTTAAACATTACGTCAGTGAAAACATTATTCGTATATATTCTTAGTTGCGAAGGACAAATGCAAATAAATCAATCTGTTAGGCATGCACTACTTTAAAAGACGATAATCAAATTTGCATCATCGTAAGGCGTAATTATATCGACACATGTGTGTTTAGCGTATTGGCTTCTTATTACGCTGAAATCCGCATTACGCATCGAACTCATTGTATATTTGGTCAAATTTTGTTAGCCGAAATAACGGCGCTTTAACATGCTTAGACCTGCCAGTTTGCATCAATCATTTTAACACACTAATCTACCATACTTATAATGGGTATCGGGTTTACAGCCATCTCTCTCCCTCTCTGATTAACAAAACACGCTACGTCGCGTCTTCACTGCGGCATATCCTCCACTTCCAATTTAAAGTAAGCTCCTATAAGATAATGCTGGTATATTGTGTCAAGTTTAGTTTTGGTATGACAGAAATGAGGGTTTGAAACCCGCCCGACGCCAAGCTAAATTACAAATATGGCGAAAAGCCAGATATTAAGGCAGGATTTTTTCGCATAATAATTTAAAAAGTAGACTAGCAGGTAAACTGTCGGCAACGAAAACTATTGTAAATTATGGATAATCTTCACTGATGATAATGCAAAAGTACACAATTCACACTGAAGACGGTATTATATGCACGTAAGGTTGACATACTAACTCGGACTTTGAAAAATAAAATGGTCATAAATCGGGCATATTGAAGTTTTCCTTCCCGGAACAGATGCTTCAGTTTGGTGTGAATTAGAACATCCCCATGTTTTTTTTTGCATTATGCAAAAACCCAAAATAATAAAACAATTTTCTTCTCCATTTTTGTCTTTGTTTTTGTTGCCTTCGTCGTTATGTCGCTATTTGTACCGTCCGGGAATTGATTTTAAAATAACAGATTTGTTCTACTCGTGAAGCGCGCTACGTGTATTTTATTAACGTGTGTTAAATTCACGTGTGTTTTTCATGGCGTTATGCCTAAACTTTTTATGCTTGCCCATATTGTTTTTTACTTCGCGATTCTGCCTAACATAATCGCTTTCACCTTACCTTTAGTTTCGTTTCTATGTTTAAGTATTGCATTTGTATTGGGAAAACGAACGTAAAATGTAATCTTGCGCACTACAAATATCTGCAGAACATCGTGTTAGTTATCAGTCAATCAATGAAATTTTGTTTTACGTTATCTGGCCAGGGTGTATTTAATGTCTCAATTTGCCTGCACTGTTTTCAAGCATGTCCTTAACTCCGTTGCGAATTGATTATTTTATCCTTCGGTAAATTATTTATTTCAACGGGCAGCTCTTCGTTCGTATGTTATTTCTGGAAGGTAAATATAGGCTTAAACGTTCTCAATTTTTAGAACGTTACTTCAACATTTCTGATAAAGAAAAACAGAACCATTTGTCGATATATATTATACTATTATTAACGTTAGCGTTGAAGTCGCATTGCCGTAGACTATATGATGTTAACTTCACTATTGTGGGTTTAGACATTCGTCTAGGAGATTGTACCGTCTTATTATCTCACATTCTTGACCAAAATATATAGTGGTTAAAGGGCGTAATACCGGCTCCTACTGATGAGTCGCCTGTAAGCGCGAAACGAATGTGCATGAGATTATACTTTCCGTTCATGCTGCCCTTGGTTTATCCTTCTGGTCACAACTGAACTAATTTGTTACTAGGTTCGCAACACCTAATACATACTTGCATATATATTGGTTCTCCGCATTAAACAGTATTTAACTATTATTTTTGTTGTTATCGTTATTATTATGTTACGATATAGTAATTAATTTTGCTGGTACGATTTGAAATGTTGACATTGTGCTGATTTTTGATAAAATTATAAAAACTATATTTAGTTTCGTGTAGACTTTTGTTGCTATCATATTCACCGAAGGGTCCGTACTTTGATCTCGAATGGCACTTCGAGATAAGTCTTTCATTATCGACTTAATTAAATTTTGCCTTAATAATTTAGTTCCTTATAACTGTTTTGACTTTCATGGTATTGGACGTAATAGTTAGCTAGGTGAGATTGTTTTGAAACTGAATCCACCGGCTGTTTATATTTGGCAAAATATAGTTAAATATGATTTATATTATAACATTCAAGTACTTACTTCTCGGGTTTTCGTAGATTTGGATAAAATTTTAGGGATGCAAACAAAAATACGTGTGTTCGAATTTCGCGTGCATTTTGATTATTAAGAAGAAATTTCGCATTAAGCATGAAATGTTACTCTATAAGACGTAGTGCACTTATAATAATGTGCAGTTTTCCGTTCTACCATATATATATATATATAGAGAGAGAGAGAGAGAGAGAGTATAAACTAAGTAATGCAAAATAATAGAAAATGAATTTAATCAAGAAATACAGCCTTATTAGGAAATCTTTATGTATTTGGTAGAGGTACTGCAACAGATTCGAATAACGGGTGTTTTTGCATCAGTCCTGCATTACATCCACAACTCCATCAAAACCTCGCATTGAATTTACTATTCAGTTGATCATTTCGAGTCTCTTAAACCTAACTTCACCTTCATACATATACATTATAATCAATAGCATGCCCTGTGGTTGAGCGATACACAATTATACTAGCAAAGTTTATATATATATATATATATATATATATATATATATATATATATATATATATATAATTTGCTACAAATTAGGTAATTATTGATTCATCGTGTGTTAAAAACAAAGCATTAGCTCCATCAACATATTACGCTAATATAGCCATTTTTCTACTTGTACTTCGCTCATATTGATATTCAAATATCGTTCTTGTTAAATGCTTCAAATTTCTTCATAAAATTGCCATATTCTATTTTTTCTGAGAATATATTCTTTGTTCTGACTTAATCTGAATATGTTTTTTTTGTGTTTTCTGCAAGGTGTGCTCTGTTGTCCGTGTTATTTTTTTTCAAATAAGCTTTTGATTACTCATGAGGACACATTTATACACCTGCTTGTGTCTTCTGTTTTGTTCAAATTTTCCTTTAATTTTCGAATACACGAGAAACTTTGTGCAATAAACAAATTAATACATTTCTATAAACAGGGAAAATGTCCAATAATACGTACAAACATACATACATGCATACATTTAACACACACACATTATTATTACATATATATTGACACACATATATATATATATATATATATGTGTGTGTGTGTGTGTGTGTGTGTTTGTTGTCATTATATACTGATCATCGTATCATGTGGCAAGGTAAACGGAACGCATTTGCCTCGCAATTGTGGACGATGTCCAATGCGCCACGAAATTTGAATTCAGAGATCAACTTATGTTTTCAAATAGATTTAATTGAGGTGGTACCTCTCAACGAGGCATGGTTTCCGTTCTTTTATGACATATCGAAAGTGGTCAGTTAGAGTGCGAAGTTTTCAGTGATTCCAAATAGGTTTCGTCTGTGGAAAGCTAGCCGATACATAATTTGTTTTAAGACTACAAAATTTGTTTTGTAGCCGACATGTGTGACGCTGTCGATAGATTTCCAGAATACGAAACAAATTTGCTCTGTTTCGAAGACAGTATGTCGGATAAATTACTCAACCACCTGATGTAATTTCATGTTTATATTGACAAAACATATATATATATATATATAGTTCAAATTTTATCGTTGGTCATTTGACTATCATTGTGAGCAATTAGGTTTTGCGATAGTTCACCAAAAACCTTGATGCAACCAGACATTCTTAATTTAAGGGCCGTATCGTGTCTTCCATTTTTCGATCGAATATCCTATTTTTTGTGATCCACTGATTAAATTACATTCGTATATTCTGAAAAAAGAATTATGTGGAACAGCGATATATGTATATATATATATATATATATATATATATATATATATATATATATATATTAATGTTTAAATATCATCTTTTACATTTCGCCCTGGTAGGATTGCAGTCTGTCCTTCTTTAGTATGTTTCATGCGAAATGCCGAGACGTCGCAAGTTATTCAAAGTTAAATACATAGACAGGACTAGAGTTTGACTTATACCGCGTTCGTTGTCGCTGAAAATGCATGACATTTTAAAGATAGAAATGCAAAAATGAGATGGATTACTCTTTTTGTCTGGCAAGTTCACAGAGCTTTGTACGAAATTATTGGGTTCTAGGCACAACTAGTGTTATATAAAATGTTTATCTTGCATTCAACCATACCCATTCCTGAATAAGTCCTGACATTTCTATTCATGTGAGTGACTTTTCTGAATTTATGTCGGTTATTATTCTTATTGTGCACCTATGCAATCTGGCTATATATTAAGGTTAAAATAATCCAGACTGTTTGCATATTTGAAGATAAATTATATCGGATCTCATTTATTTTTGGCTGTGTGAAACTAAATTATTCTTCGATATTGAAGCTAAAACTAGTTTTATCTTTTCAACATTTGTATAGAGCAGTTTTTATACAAATAGAAGCAAGTTAACCCAATTACATATATTTGAATTCGATACACTCAGAGTCGTTGTTTACAAATAGGTCACTTAAACAGATGACTTAATAAGCTTACACCACAAGCGAAAAATGTTTTATATGTGCTTATACGAGGAAAGATTATATATAAATGCATATTGTTTAAATAAAATGCATGCTTGGTTGCATATGCGTTATAATTAAAAAGATACTAACTTAAAAATTCTTGCCTTAAACGTATTTGTGTTTTATTGCAGATTTTTTAGCTTACTCTTTTCAAAAGAAAGGAACATAACTTAAATCAAATGCTTACTTAGAGGTACATTTGTTTGTTACTATAAATTGAAATATAATATTTTAGGCAAAAAATTTCCTTGTAAACTGTCATTGTATAGCGGTGAATTCAGGAAAGTGTTTACTTTTTTGACCAGGTTTTATGTGCTTTGAGAAATTTAGACGCTAGAATTGTGTATTATGGAGTAATATAATATTAGTATTACTATTAAGCAAAAAAACGGCTAATTAAAAAAAACAGGAATTGTAGCACAGATGCTCGAGCAAAACTGTGCAACATCGGCACCCAATTAATTATGTTATCGACTTGTGGATGGATAGAATTTTCGACGCATTTTGGAATCATCATGACGGACGGTGCTAGTTCTATGCAGATCCATGCAAGCTTAGTAGTTTGCGCGGGCGGTGATAACAATTATTTAAATCAAGGTTGTGCTTGTGCTATAAACGCCAGTCCCACTATTTACATATATTTTCCAGTATAAACTGATAATTGGTTAATGTAGAAAAGGCAATTCATTCAGTAGACTGGTTCCGTACATATTGTGAACTCTTCACGTACTGGATAGAATTTGCAGCGGACAGGACAGACATCTGGAAACGTCTGCTTTTGAGTCTGTTGCTCTTACCACTGAGCCATTCTACCACAGTGTACACACGATTTTCAGTTATGTAACAAAAAGATTTTCTGGACAGTACTTGAAGAGTTCCCAATAAAGCGATATACTCGAATTGCCTTTTTTTATATTATATTATGCTTATTTTGTAATGCCAAACATATTTCTATAATAGGATTGGTATTTAAAATCAAGATCGCAACCTTGATTTAAATAATTGTTATCAACGCTGGCATTAACACTGTTCCCTTAATTATATAAATGTTAAATTCAATACCTCTCCCGCAGGTAGCACGGTGTCTGTTGTATAATGACAGATTGAGCGCGTTTAGTTGGAACTTTTGATTTACAGATGTATCATATAGGCAAAACTTAGAGAAAAGTCTAACCATGAAACTTTAAATAATGTATAACTGAAAATTGTCTGTAGGTGGCCCATTTGTTTTACTCTAATTTACTGCACGTATTCATAGTTCTGATGCTGACAATTTGATTGTGGATGCGCATCAGTACGTGAGACTGACGATAGGTTTCCTTTTTCTTTTTTGTTCGATTAGTTAAATGCAATGGGATTGGAGTTCATATCAAGCTCACAAACTTCATTTCAGAAAAAATGGCTATCCACACCCGCAAGATCAATGATTTATTATTTGCATATCTTATATACGTGTCGCGATACCTGTAAATCATTGATTTTTGTGACTGCACAAAAATTGCGCAGTGTCTGCCCACGGATTCATCTGAAACAAATGTTGCCTTATTATATTTCGTTGTTCTGAGTATAGAGTTGATATTGATGGGCATTTTATAACTGCGTTGATGGGGGTTCTTCCGATAAAGCTGAAGTACGTGATACTTTGTTCAAAGGTCTGCAGTTATTTGCGAACGTGGGTTTAACAAATCGTTGGAACAGTGTTTCGTTTAAATTGCTATTTCTGGTTTGGTAATCTTTATTCGTTATTCATGGCTTGTATTATCCTAAATTAAAGAGTTATTGTATCGTTTTTTGTTAAAGCTTTCTGCTTGGACAGCTTTCAATTGAAATAATCAATAAACCAATAGAAGCGAACATCTGACGTTTAGACTAAATCTTTTGTTTGACCGCGTGTGTTTGTATGTTTTTTTTCTCACAAATTAATTAATTCAGTCTTAATCCTTCCCACACATTTTACAATTTTTTGTCTTAATAATAAATAAAGTAAGTGCTCATGTTTCATTTTTTGCTTACCTTTATTATTGTTATTTGAAGTGGCCAAAATTTTTCAAATGTTTTATTTCTGGCTGGCTTATTCAGCTCTCACAGAGACGCGTGTGGTAATGCATAGCATATTGACCTTTCAAGTACAAAATTTGCGAATATCGTTCTAGCTGTTTTGAACTCCATTTATGAAGGTATATCTACTATAATTCCCCATTAACGCAGTGTACTTGAGGCTTGTCCGCCGGCTTCTACTACATAAAGGAATTCGTCTTCCCAAAACACACCGTATCCATTGCCTATTGGTTGTGGAGCTAATGGCCATGTTTGAAAAGAGACGTTGGTAATAAGCGGTTCTGCTGGTAGGCCGTTGAATGGAAATACATATGCGTCCGTTTGTGC
>JAQBSW010010808.1:0-22590 GCA_029291075.1 Eudiplozoon nipponicum | reverse complement strand
ATGCGAATTAAACTGGACCTACATCATTACTATATTTTAATGCTGATTTTCTAGAAAAATTTTGGTCCTCGAGTACTTTTCGGAACAGATTTGTTGAAGGCGATGATGGATAATTTTTGCAGCCGTTCCTTTTTCGAAAAGAATAGTTTTCTAACAATCAATTCAATGTATTACAGTTAAATACTGTTTGTTGCGAAGAACTAATATATATGCAAGTATGTATTAGGTTTTGCGAACCTAGTAACAAATTAGTTCAGTTGTGACCAGAAGGATAAACCAAAGGCAGCATGAACGGAAAGTATAATCTCATGCACATTCGTTTCGTGCTTACTGGCGACTCATCAGTAGGAGCCGGTATTACGCCCTTTAACCACTATATATTTGGTAGAAGAATGTGGAATAATAGGACGGTACAATCCCTAGACGAATGTGTAAACCTCTAAGTGACTGAAGATCAACACTAATCAAAGTTCAATCTGCAATTGCGTTATCCTTCAGTGGTACACAATCACTGAACATAATATTGTATACTGGGTCTCGCAAATGACTACATAACATTATGGCAATACATAGTGTTGCAAGAAACAGTATTTAACTGTAATATATTGAATTGAATGATGTCATGCTTACCGCGAAATGTGATAACTGATATCGATGAAGGCCAGAGTGTATGGTTTAACTGGAGTAACAGGTGTTCGGAAATTGTTGTAATTCTCAATTTGGGTGAACCTTAGCATAAATTTATATCCATCAGGTTGGTATCATGTACCGACTCGGAAGCCATAGTGTTAGTATCCGGTACTCATCGATTTCAAAAAGGTATCAGTTACTAACACAATAGCCATAGTGTTAGTATCCTTTACAGACTCGGTATATATATTATATAGTGTGAGTTAGCATTGAAGTCGCATTGTCGTTGACTTTAGATTATGTTAGCTTCACTATTACAGGTTTACACATTCGTCTAGGAGATTGTACCGTCCTATTATTCCACATTCTTCTACCAAATATATAGTGGTTAAAGGGCGTAATACCGGCTCCTACTGATGAGTCGCCAGTAAGCACGAAACGAATGTGCATGAGATTATACTTTCCGTTCATGCTGCCTTTGGTTTATCCTTCTGGTCACAACTGAACTAATTTGTTACTAGGTTCGCAAAACCTAATACATACTTGCAATCAATTCAATGATTAGACTGTCATTGTTTGCGCAGGTGCGGATAAAAAATGTTTAAATTAATGTTGCGAGCTTGCTTTTAGAGCCAATCATACCATATATAAATATGTCACTATGACCTAAGCATTTAACAATTTTCTTGCTCTTTGGACAATGTTTCCACACAATATGACATATTCTTTAAATGAAGTTCAATAATTTATTTATTCTACTTAATTAAGATGTTTTCCATTAATTGCTTGTCTATGTGTATATTATACCAACTGTGATGCATACACACAATCCCGCCTCTATACTTACATGGTAGATATGACATTCTGTATTGACTACAATATGTATATATATATATATATATATATATATATATATATATATATATATATATATATTTGCTTTTGAAATCTCTCTATGTTCACATATTTCTATCTTGAATTGCTTTCCAATTTATATATAAAGATATGTTCATTAGTAGATATTTGAGAAGACCATGCAAAGAAAAGTTTCTTATATCTGATAAAATTTCTTTTTGTTTTTGCGGAAGGATACAATGATATATATATATATATATATATATATATATATATATATATATATATATATATATATATGCATTTTATAAAGTGAATTAAACTTAAGCGATTCATATGGCAGCTTATGGATGGCACTAGCCTACCAAATTTGTTAAAAAATATATTTAACCACAACCCACAAACCAGAATAGAGCCTAGTGAACAATGGAATTACATCATACTGACGCAAACATCATCCAAATGCATTAGACTCAGCAGTTCATACTAGGAAGTAATTCATCAAGCTGTGAACAGAATTAAAAATAACGAAATTAATTCGAATAAAATGAAATTACATACCAATTAACAAACATCGGTAATTTTTTTAAAACTGAGGATCAATAAATAACTTTGTGTTTAAGTAAGATCTATTATATAAGACAAAAAAATGAATGAACTCAGTAAAGGAAGTCAAGATAAGATAAAGCAAGAATTAGTTACAGACACGGAATAAATTAGGTTTATGTACTGAACTGAGTGACGAAGAGATAGAAAGAAAATTTAATTTTTACCGCATAATTAAAGAAAGGTAGACAAAGAGAATGGGTTCTAAGTAGAGATAAAATTCGAGCAGTCTTAAAATTGAAGTTTATAAGCACTCAATAGGAAATAAGAGACTTTAAGTAACGATAAGCATCAAAGCTATTATGGATAATTATATGATTATAAAGGCAATGGAAAATATTTTCATTTCCAATCAAATATGCTAGAAAAAAATGTAGTTTGTAGACGTTAACAAGTTACTCCCTAATTTAATGTCCTGTGCACAAAGTTTCACCATATACGAACAGTGTTTCCAACCATTTCCTTCTACTGTAGTAATAATTGCTTCAATCAAAGTTGCGATCTTGATATAAACACCTGACCTATTATGTGCATACATTTTTCAGCACAAAACTAAAAATTGTATAGTCTGACCAACGATTTCATTATGTGTAAAGTGGAATTTGGCAGAAGGGGAAAATGATATTTGTTTTTATATCGCATAATCTTGTGTGGTTTAAAGATTTTGGGCGTTGGTTTTTAAGATGCATATTCTACTATTTGGCTGGAAGCTCGCTCCTATTAGGCGAAATTAGAGGCGACAATTTTTCGTTTCTTTTCTATGGCTGTTGTCACACATGTTGCGTATTCACTTTTTAAAACATATCTGCATGCCCAACATCTTGAATAATTAATCTTAGTATCTTAGACAGCTCATTCGGCCTTTACTCTGATCATATCTTATAGATCCTGTTTTAGTGGTCAACGCCTGTTGTACCACCACAAACGTATCTTTCATCCAATAGCCAGCCCTCATCATAGTCTGCTAGAATGATAGCCTCAGTACCCAGGATGACCTGGAGAGAGCCTTATTAAAATGATATATATATATATATATATATATATATATATATATATATATATAAATATATATATATTTCGTCATAAATTAATTCATTATACGATGCATAAAACGCACAGTTAAAATTTTGACATGGAAGGCAAAAGGTCACAAAAGAAAATTACAAATGGTCTCTATGCGACTCGCTCTTTTTTCTACACTTATCTATGCTACGTCCTAATAGAGGAATCGCTTAAATAAAAGTACGTGCACTATATATATATATATATATATATATATATATATATATATATATATATATATATATATATCAATAGCACGAAGTTCAAATGGTAAAATCTAATTTACATTTATACCGCGTGTGTCCTGTTTGGTCAAAATAAAGTACATATATACATTAACTCAGTAACTGTGAAAAAGTGTCATGGATTGGTTTCTATATGCGTCTAATCAATAATCACACCAAATTTATGCATACAGCAAATGCTGATTGGAAAATAATTTATAGTGGCGTTTAAATAAACCGAAAATCTTAAAATTAAATAATCGACAAGACAGTCGTTCTATTAAGCATCTGAGTTATAATTCACCGTCTTAACCAGACAGTCATTTGTCTGGCTACACTTCTACACCTGTCGACTAGTTTTATTTACGAGTTAAGTTTTTTGCTTTTAGTACGACATGTTGCTATTGGATTTTTGTCAAGAAAAAATCGATTTGCTGAAAAACGTCTTGGGAGATTCTACTCTATTTTTATCGTATGGGTGTTACGTCTAGAAAGACAGTTTTTTGTTTACTCGTTCTTCCATGCTGAATTTGATGCTTTAATTAACATAATTTGCGCCTTCCATAAAATTGTGCAGTGTTTAAATCGCCGGATGTAGTCAAACGTATATGATCTACAGATCTATTTATGGAATCTATGCTTCATTGGAGTAAAAAACTCGGTGTTACAAGGTGATGCATTATATTTAAATGGGACGTAAAACTTGCATTTAAATTGAATTTTATTATTTGAAAATCAGTGCGCTCATTTTTATATAAATCACACTTGAGTTTTTAGCGTGGTTTCTAGAGATATGTCTGCAAAAAGTGAAGGTATGTCAAACGGAACCATTTTGTCATTGGCAGTCGTCAGAATTTGCTCTTTCTTTGCCGAGTGAAAATAAATTTTGTGCTGTTTTGCACATAGCTTTACATGTTTATGGTCTGATGCGTTTGGACATTGGTATATTTGGCTAAATTTGTACAATTCTTCAATAGAATTTCCTCTTTGGAATTTTGGCTGGCCAGAAAAGTGCAATAATATCTCGCCTATTTGTTTACATTTTTTAATATTTTCTATTTAATTTACAATATTCTCATTCCCGCCTGATCTATACAAATTAGATTTATTTATGTGGGGCGTTCTAATTATTTTATTTACAGAATATAGCGGATCGTCTTTCAGACTTTTCGCAATTGTTTCCAGACTTATCATGGGTTGAAAGTTTCATTATCTTGATATTGCCCTCACAAAATCTTCTTTTCCCCAAGACATTTTATGGTACAAACAAAGTAACTTTGTTTTCAGCTAGTTTTTGCAATCTACCAGGGTTTTTCTAGGCATATTTCCTTTGTAGATTTTGCAGTTTTTGTGCAATAGAACTATTATCTTCTATTTTGAATTGTTCAGAAAGAAAATTTAAAAGATAAATCGTTGGCAGATTTCGCCCGGATCCCTTATATATCAAGATTTGCTAAGTTATATTTTTTATCAAGAAATTCGCATTAACTCAGAAATTTTCTTATTTTGGTTTAGATTATTTAAAAGGTTATGCATTTAAAAATCAATGAATTTTAATTATTAATTAACAGATTGTTGTTATTTAGCGCCTCTGGGCCTCTAGTGCGTCCCAATAACTTGTTTCTTTTTAGCAAACTCTGCCACGGGTTTCACATTTTCAATGAAAACATTTTATTCGCCTTGAAATTTCTTCACATGTTTTTTGTAAGCGAGATTTTTTTACCTCTCCGATGCTTTTAATGTAAGATCCTCGCTCTCCATGCGTCTTACATCCGTTTTTTCTATGGTTACGATATCTAATGTTTATTTGGAAACCAATGAATACTTGTTATCTTCCTTCGGGTTCTTTTCAACTTTTGTAAAGCGGTACCACTTCTTCAGCTCTGGAACGTTGACGAATAAACTAAAAAGACGCTGATCAGTTTGTTTGTATTTTGTCTTACACAAAGTTGGTAGTAATACCGAAATGTCCACTGTACGCAGTCGGAAGAATTTCTCAAGATTCATATATTTCATTACCCATTTGCTGTGATTTATTGAATTTTAAATATTTCAACATTATTTCGCATGGTTTCATGTTTTGTAAAGAATGGTAAAATGAACTTTAATATGCTAAACTTTGATTTGTTAGTATGCGTTTGCTTACCTGTGGTTTCTCTGTGAGAATTCCCGATTCGTTTAGTGTTTCCATTTTCAAAAAAAACTGGATAAGACAATTTATCATACACTGACGCCTATTTAATGAACTCGTTATTTCAGCTAGTTAGTTCACGACATGTGCCGCTGATTAATTCATGCGAAATATTTTTCAATTATATTTCCTGCAATTCAGTCATTTAAAAAAATTTATAAAAGAAACCATGTCTTTTTTCTGTTCTTGTGGACTACTCTCTCAATTTCTTTACATATATATATAGTCTACAACTTCTCATGTATGTGCGGTAGCATATATATATATATATATATATATATATATATATATATATATATATATATATATAGATTGTACGAAGAAGAAATAGATAAATAGAATCCAGCAATATATACCGCAGAAATTATTTAACAAAGGCTTGGCACCGTCAGTAAAATCAGCTATTTCAGATCTTATATTGGAATTTAAACAATTTTTTTTATTCTACATAAAGCAAAATTCAAAATATTATTATATATTTATGAAGCCCTTTATATAAAACAACAAGCACCTGACTAATGTCCAGACAAGACCAAACAAACCCTCGACCAGACTCAACAAATATATATATATATATATATATATATATATATATAATGATGATCATTCGATTATTCATTTCGTATGTTCAGTTGTTTATATATACATATATATATATATATATATATATATATATATATATATATATATATATATATATATATATATGGTCAGGTGTAACAAATGAGAAAATATAAGTGTGGGGAGGGTGTTAAATAAGGGAAAAACAAATGAATTACGGGCATAACTTCCAATTCGAAGTCAAAGTTTAAACGTGCTCTATCTGCTGGCATAAATCAAGCTTCTTTTAGGGGCACACCAATTCTGTTTTGGCGTAATTTTGCCTAAACGCCACGTCTTAAATTTTATGTTTTGCTTTACATTTCAATTTATACATATGATCATTTCTGAATGCTAGAGAAGAAAATTAGAAAGAAGCGTTTCTTGTATCTGATTAAATTTCTTTTCATCTTTGCACGTGGAAAGGGTTCCACAGATATAGTAGTTTTAGAGTTCATAATTTATCTTTTTGTTATTATGTTGTTGGTAAGAGAATTTTTAAATTTCCATATTAGAGTATGGGCGAATGCGATTCTGTTATGGTGGTAAACCTAGCGTTTAAATGTTGCTCAGGCAAATTAAACACAATCGTTTTGCAGATATTTACAAATATTAATTATCGAGCTTTGTTTGGCATAACTTATTGTATATGTCTTTCCTATCTTTATTTACCTAATTTGCAGCTTAATGAAAATTTCTCAAAACTTTTCATTCATTATTAACCCAATTACGAGTTAGTATATATTTCGTCCTGTCAATAATGTTTCCTCGTTTTCCTGAAAAGAATGTGCCTTTCAGTAGCGATAATTCATTTCTTAACAATAAATAATATGGTTGAAAGCACAAAGTAATTTTGGCGTTCACACAGACCATTCCATTTGGAAAATGCGTTTTTGACGTTTTTCCACTGGAAATTTAAGTTAACGCTGCAGTTAATTTTCCTTTTATTAAGGATGTTGTGACATTTTTTTTCTAAAATAACATTTTGCATAGTACTTGCTGATACTTAAACGTTACCGGTTAAACAATACCTTTGTGGTGTGTAATACGTTCGAAACCAGCCTTCGTATTTAATTTCATCTTCTAACCCATGCAATATTTAATTTTAAAGTATAAATTATTACAAAATAGCTAGATAAAGTACGAATTCGAGTTCTTTATACAAACAAAATAAAAAATTTACTTGGAACGAGTGTAATTCTCCAGAGAAGTGCAAAATGATGCAATTGTTGCAACTGTTTACATTGGGTAACAAAGGGAGATCCCATCAAACGATATTGATATTTCCAAGAATTCCATTTTTCATTTTTATGGCAAAATTTACTGGTTGCAAGTTATGTCATCCTGCACCACTATTAGTTCTTCAATAGCAACCACATGTATTTGAATATTGAAATATTATACTAGTTTGCAAGGAAATGGGGTCTATAACTTGTAGATTACACAGAGTAATCATGTTTTCGAGTTTTTGCTTCCACCAACTCATCCATAATTAGTACATATTGGTATATATATATATATATATATATATATATATATATATATATATATATATATTCTTATAATTAGGAAAACACAAATAACAAAGTGGATAAAGGCCATTTATTTCGTGAATACTAATCATCTCTTATACAATCATACATATTTATACATTTTGGGGTTTCAATTGATTATGCTAGTGGTAAGAAATCTGACTCGTTTTTACTGCTGTTTCTTGTTTTGACTAGTTGGTGAGTGTGTATGCGTTTGTGTTTGTGTGTGTATGCGTATTTGCATGTAAAGGTCATTCTCGCAGTATTGCGAAGTGATGTCTGATATCTTGTCATAATTGTTTTGATAGCTGGAGAATTAACCATTTGTGCGCATTGTTCACTGTTACATATACAAGTGCTATTTTTCCCAGTATAGTTGATCGTTTCACCTCGTTGCGCAAAGTTTTCACGTGGTAACAACGCCAGTGTTGATTGCAGTGTTAAACGCTCACATTGTTTGGAAACTTCTGTCATCGTATGCGCCTCTGTTATTTCCACTTCAGTTTGTTGCCAGTCCGATTGTACGTTTGTTGATTCTAGCCGAGGGCCTGTTTGTTCTTGACTGGATACTAGTAGATTGTTGTTAAATTTTGTTATTCTTGGCCAGTCGATAAGAATATCATGTTGATTAAACTTTTGAATATTAAGGTTAGGTGCTTGTTGTTTTATGTAAAGGGCTTCGTAGATAAATAATAATTTTTCTGATTTTGCTTTATGCAGAATTGTGAAATTGGTCGAATTGACAGGGTGCCCCGTTGCCAATATATGATCGGAAATAGCTGATTTTCCTGACGGTGGGAAGCCTTTGTTAATCAATTTATGTGACAAATGTTGCTGGATTCTGCTTATCAATTGCTTCTTCGTACGTCTGATATATGTGCTACCGCACATACATGAGATTCGTACTAGAGAGGATACCGTCAAGCAGGTTTTCCTAAACTTACCATTTAGAGGCGACGTATCAGCCTCAATAATTGCACGGCGGCTGAATATAATAACTAAGGACAACTTTCCCAGTGTTAAAGTTAATATAACATTTAGTACACAGAGAATCATGAGGTTGGATGCCAAAGATCAATTGCCAATTCTCTTCAAATCATTCATAGTCTAAAAATTCTCATGTATGTATTATAAATATGTATGATTGTATAAGAGATGATTAGCATTCACGAAATAAATGGCCTTTATCCACTTTGTTATTTGTGTTTTCCTAATTATAAGAATACTGTGTTAAATTAAAAAGGAATGGATATATATATATATATATATATATATATATATATATATATATATATATATATATATATATATATGTTTATGTGTGTGTTGTTTCATACATATTAATATAGTTGTTCTAATACATGGTTTTAAATAAATAATTTTGACTTAAACAATAATTGATTGCGCCGGTTGTGGTAACAATTCTTGAAATCAAGTTTGAGAGCTTGAAGTATACACCAATCCCATTGTATTTGACCAGTCGTCGAACAACATAACAAAACTACCGCTAGTCGCAACGCACTGACGCGTTTCGACCTTCCATCATCATCATCATCATCATCATCATCATCATCATCATCATCATCATCATCATCATCATCATTATCATCATAATCAGAGTAAGACGGCAAACTGACTAGCGAGGATCAAACCTTATTACATACATACATATGGAAAACAAGATTAGATATGCGGCTCTCACCTCACTTCAAGCTCGCAAACTTGATTGAAAGAATTATTTGTAACGTTGAGTAATCGAAAAAGCAGTAATACATTTGATGTCGTTTGACGTAATCAATAAAACAATTGAGAAATTATTAAATATCAAAATATAGTTTTTGTTCAATTTCGTATATTTTAAACTATCTGGAGTCTCAGGTGTTGCGGAGAAATCAGCACAGACTAAATGCTCGGATTTTGCTACGTTTCTATTAGTTTCCAATAATGTTTGGCTTCAAATATTATTTTCCGGAAATTCTACATAACACCAATTTGCATCACCCATCTAAAGTGATAATTACACTGATAAATTTTAGATACCTACATCATATTAAAGAACAGTTTTCTTCAAATTGAGTTTTGTCCATTCCTTCTCTAGGGTGACACATCTTGGCAAACGTTAGCAAAAGCAAAAGCAAACAAACGAATCGCACGTTTCTAGAGAAATTTAAGCAAAGTTTGTGGACTTGAGACAAACACCAAGCGTATTAACCAGTATTTAACCAGTCGAAAAATTCAAAAAAGTAACCGTCGTTCGGTAAACCGATCTGAATGTTTGTTATCACAAACGTGGCACAATCAAATAATCTTTTACTGAATGTGTATACTATTTAGCTAGAAAAAGCCATAAAATTTATATTCGGCACGTATACTTTTATACATACCAGTGTAATGAATAAGGGAGTTTTTGTGACTTATTTTTAATAATCATCAACAACGACATTTAGCCTATATTTTCAATAATATAAATTTAGACAAACCCGTTATGATGTAAAAGCCAAAATATGCAACATATATTCATTATTGCCCCAATTGATGTTGAAGTCATTCTATTTCCATAAAACCTTCCGTTTTGCTGATAAATTCGAGAGGAGTAGCGTGTGTGTGTTTTGTATCTGATAAATTTTTTTAGTTTTCCTAAAATATCTTATTTAAATACACGATTCTACGATTTCTTCATTTCATTTGAAGAAAAGGGAAAACAATTCGCGTTAACTTATTCAATAAGGATAATATTTTGGTGTCGAGTAAAACTGGTTGTCAACACAAATGAATCTTGAATTGCTTAAAAATGTAGGCCTTATTAGGTATAAAACAGAATTTTTCTTTAGGAAATGTTGTTTTTTACTGAAAATGATCGATGAGCTTTTTATGCTTACGTAAGGATTTATTTATTAATTCAGATATAGCTTTTTTCTATTATAGTATGTGATATTAACTTTATAAGGTTGCATATTGTTCAAACTTATAATTTCAAACAGATATCTACTCAGACATCCGGACTAAAGTTTGTTTTTGTAGGTACGGTACGACGTACAATCGTGCACTTTCGCCTGCCTTCCAGCATGGAGATATTAAAATGTCACATACATTGATTAAGTCACTTAATTATTTTTTTAATCAAGGAGGGTGTAAATGAGCTCATACTGTGGTGTGTCGCAGTCAAGTCATCCTAACTCAAGAGTTCTCCATTGGCCGTTTCTGAGCTATTCAATGTGCATAATTTTAATTGATTCAGAACATTAGAAACACGGGCATATTTTAGGTAATCAAACCTTGATAATTAGAAACAATGTTTTTTCTCGACCAATAAAGCATACTGGATTAATTGCTTTTTCCACACTATACAATACTTAATTTATGCTGATAAATGTATGCACAAAATGGGTAAGTTGTTTATATCAAGATCGCAACCTTGGTTTAAAGTAAGCATAACTGTTAGCAGAAGAAAACTAGCGTTGGAAGAATTACTTCATAATGATGATCAAGCCTGGCATTATAACATTTTCTATTGCCCAATTACAGAAATGTATGCATTAAAATACTGTTTGTTACGGAGAACTAATATATATGCAAGTATGTATTAGGTGTTGCGAAGCTAGTTACAAATTAGTTCAGTTGTGACCAGAGGGATAAACCAAAGGCAGCATGAACGGAAAGTATAATCTCATGCACATTCGTTTCGTGCTTACTGGCGACTCATCAGTAGTAGCCGGTATTACGCCCTTTAATCACTGTATATTTGGTCGAAGAATGTGGGATAATAGGACAGTACAATCTCCTAGACGAATGTGTAAACCTGCAGTAGTGAAGCTTGCATCATATAGTCTACGACAATGCGACTTCAACACTAGCTCAAACTATATAATATATATACAGAGTCTGTAAAGGATACTAACACTATGGCTATTGTGTTAGTAACCGATACCAACACTATTGCACCGGAAAGGTACATGGTACTAACACTATGGTTTCCGAGTCGGAACATGGTACCAACATGATGGATATCAAATTATGCTATAGTTCACCGACATTGAGAATTACAACAATTTCTGAACACCTGTTACTTCAGTAAATCCATACACCCTGGCCTTGATCGATATCAGTTATCACATTTCGCGGTAAGCATGAAATCACTCCATTCAAAATATAACAGTTAAATACTGTTTGTTGCGGAGAACTAATATATATGCAAGTATGTATTAGGTGTTGCGAACCTAGTAAGCAGGAAACGAATGTGCATGAGATTATACCTTCCGTTCATGCTGCCTTTGGTTTATCCTTCTGGTCACAACTGAACTAATGTATACATTGTCGGTATAAATCAATCAGTGCATAAGAGAGCCAATGAAATTCATCAGTTCTGCCAGTTTCGTGCTTAATTAACTTAAATGGCGCAGACTAAAATGTTATAATTGAACAATTGCAGTTGCAAACTGATGCAGACCTAAATGTGTCTTACCAGCTTAAGATGATTCCTTTATAACTCTGAGAATAAATGATATTTTAGACAATCTTTACCTGCATTCATTGCTCGTTAATGAATTATAACGAAAGTACTCTGTGCAATTATAAAGCAGAAATTGAGCAATGCGTTTTTACACGAACCTGTACTATTTATCAATCCGATCGATGTTAATAAGTTGTCCAATTGTCTTTCTCAGACAGTGGTTTCCAATATACAGCAAAACTATGACCAAAACACGATGGGATCAGAAGATTTTTAAATTTAACAGCGCACCACGGCGTAACCGGAAGTTATTCCATAAAACGCAGTACACTGTAAAATCCTCCAACATCTTTGAATATATGATGCATAGGTGTTCACTATCGATAGTTTTCGTGTGATAAAAATGTTAACACCAGAAAATGTGACCTTTTTTAATATTATCATAGGTCATGGCGTCGAACAGTATAAATTTAACAGACATTGATATTTGTTCATGACATCTAAGGAACAGATAATATCAACACTAATCAGCCTATAGATAACACTTCATATGCTCCTAAGTATTTCTTGCCCTAGAAAGTATGTAAATAGCATTGTCACTTGATCTCGGTTTTGTGATATTTAAAAAAATTGACAATCTGGTGTAAAAAATATTGGACATCGTGAACATACATAATTACTTAAATAATTCAACAAAATATGTCTTTTAAATGCTTCAATTAACACGAAAAATAATCTGTTAGTTTCAAATCCTCAATAACTTGAGCAAAGGCTTTAGAAAATCAGGTTAGTTGCGTAAATAGGAATTCGCATAGGATTTTATGTACGCGAAATATTTATTCGAAAAATTTATATATATATATATATATATATATATATATATATATACATATATATTAAATTACATATCTTAAATCCAATCCATCTTACGTTTTCACTTAATATTGGACACTTTTATAAAAATCTGTCATTAAAATATGCTAAACGGCAAATTAATATACTCCGTATAC
The DNA here is from genome assembly GCA_029291075.1 of Eudiplozoon nipponicum. NCBI lineage: Eukaryota > Metazoa > Platyhelminthes > Monogenea > Mazocraeidea > Diplozoidae > Eudiplozoon > Eudiplozoon nipponicum. The sequence continues at coordinate 9,430 of JAQBSW010010808.1, read as the reverse complement.
TTTTTCAAAGAAATGCAAATTAGAATTGAAAATAACATCGCTTTATCAATCACTGATCGCTCGAATGCGGATAACATTTATTCAATCAAGTTTTCGAATTTATGATAGACACCAATAAAAAAATATTATAAATGTCGCGCAGAACTGCAAAATTACGGTCTGTCGCACGTATAATCTACGTTACTGTGGCAAAGTTGTTGAAATCTTATTCGCGTTACTTCGTTGAACTTGTGCAGCCAATTTTTCCAGTCAAGGGAGATGTGAAAACTGAATATTTAATTTACATTGCTTTTTGATTCTTGCTGTTTAGTCTTTCGTCCTGTTTTCACGATGACTACAGAAGTTTAATACGCTTCGGTACATGCGATGGATTACAGTTTTGCAATTTTGTGCGAATGGTTAAGTATTATTGGTTTGCTTTTACACCTATTGTGTAATCAATGATACTTGAAATGTTTAACTTATGGTGAAATTTGACAAATTGTTATGCTCGACACTGCGTAGTAATTGCATAGCCAACAAGTTTCGTCCAGAACAATATATGCTAAATTACTGAAGTCTGAGAGATACACATCTAATTTAGGTATCTCATATAGGCATTGCTATTTGGATTTCATTAGTTAGTTTACCGTTGTGCTAGATTTAAAATGGTACATCACTTTACATACCTAAATTCTAAAACCGAAGAAAAACACAGAAATCAGCTGCAATTTCAAAGAATTTTTATAATAGGATAATGAAAAAATATTATAAACCTAAAAACGTAAACTTCACAAAGAAAAGAAATTTTGATGAATGGGTGATATGCAAAATTTGCACATTTCTTAAGTTGCTTATGGTCTCGCAGTGATAAATTTCTCTGTTTGTCAGCAATCCAAATTCATATTTTCCTTATTGGTAAAGTTAAATGCCTTTTTTGCTTCGTAAATTAGTTGAATCTTTACGTGTGAAGGCTTATAAGGCCAATGGTAGAGGAAACTAATATATTATGTTTGCAAATTTAAATAGTTGTACACGCATTGCTGATGATACTATTTTCTGTTGCAAAACCTGATATATTTAATCTATTTTTCACAGACTTTTATTTGTTACTATCCGTTCATTTCCTTTGTGCGTTAATCTATATATATATATATATATATATATATATATATATATATATATATATATATATATATAAATTGAAGGGATGATTTATGGAAAGATATTAATTATATTTTTTAGTTTTCTGTACAAACTAAGCATTGTCTAAAGTAGGGAGGACAATTTATCCAGTAGACCGGTTTCGTCTTTTTTAAGATTTCACTATGCATTTCCATATATATATATATATATATATATATATATATATATATATATATATATATATATATATATATATATATATATATATATATATAAATAATAATATTATATTATGGATTTAAATTTAATTATGAACACGCATTTGCTGGGCTATGGTAATGGATATGTGAATATTAATTTTTATAAAACATTACTTGTGTTACACCATTTGAATGTTGTTTTACTTATCTAAGTCATGCTTTTAATGAGAATTCGTTGTAATATCATTGAAAGTTAAAATGCTTAGCCTGCGAGTATAAATCTATTGTTTACAATATATGCGAAATTTTAAACATCTGATTTAAAGCTACACAACATACTAAAAAAATATTCTTTCGCAGTATATTCCTCATAATTTTTACATTTGCTGACTAAGAAAATTGTTAACAATGCCAAGTGAACTAAAAATGCTACATTATGTAAATGTTTGAAAACGACTGCTTGAGTGTTCGTCATTCATTATACTATTTATGCTTTCACGAGCAATTATGTGCAACTTGCCCTGCGATGCTTAAGATGAAGGCCGCGAAAATAGTTACTATTATTTAGTGAAGAAACCGAAACACCTCAATCTTAAGGGAATGTTTATGCACAGGCTGGGCACGGTCGCGACTATTAATATGCAATATGCCCTGCATAGTTTACAATTTAAACCGCGAATTTATTTACCTCCATTTAGTGAAACAATTAAACACAGCGCCATTATCAGTTTTACAATTTTCTAAACTATTTTGGGACTTTTAATGGAATGTGGTTCATTTTCGTGAATTATTTTAACTTTGTTGTGGAACGAAACATTAAGTTAAAGCATGTATAGGCAATTTCGTTGAACTTGGTCAACATATGTTACATATTTGATTTTGGTTACATTCGCAAAGTTAGCCACATTTTATACAACTTTTTGCCGTTTTACTATTTTATTAAAATGCTTTGTGCAAATTAACAGAACCTACTTGCCGTACAGTCTTTAAATAACGTGAATAGTCTGCTTCAGCACACCTGGTGTTTTTCCGCACAATGTGCTTTAGGCTTAGTTGGACACTTAATGGTACATATGATTAGCATGGCTGTTAAACATTACGTCAGTGAAAACATTATTCGTATATATTCTTAGTTGCGAAGGACAAATGCAAATAAATCAATCTGTTAGGCATGCACTACTTTAAAAGACGATAATCAAATTTGCATCATCGTAAGGCGTAATTATATCGACACATGCGTGTTTAGCGTATTGGCTTCTTATTACGCTGAAATCCGCATTACGCATCGAACTCATTGTATATTTGGTCAAATTTTGTTAGCCGAAATAACAGCGCTTTAACATGCTTAGACCTGCCAGTTTGCATCAATCATTTTAACACACTAATCTACCATACTTATAATGGGTATCGGGTTTACAGCCATCTCTCTCCCTCTCTGATTAACAAAACACGCTACGTCGCGTCTTCACTGCGGCATATCCTCCACTTCCAATTTAAAGTAAGCTCCTATAAGATAATGCTGGTATATTGTGTCAAGTTTAGTTTTGGTATGACAGAAATGAGGGTTTGAAACCCGCCCGACGCCAAGCTAAATTACAAATATGGCGAAAAGCCAGATATTAAGGCAGGATTTTTTCGCATAATAATTTAAAAAGTAGACTAGCAGGTAAACTGTCGGCAACGAAAACTATTGTAAATTATGGATAATCTTCACTGATGATAATGCAAAAGTACACAATTCACACTGAAGACGGTATTATATGCACGTAAGGTTGACATACTAACTCGGACTTTGAAAAATAAAATGGTCATAAATCGGGCATATTGAAGTTTTCCTTCCCGGAACAGATGCTTCAGTTTGGTGTGAATTAGAACATCCCCATGTTTTTTTTTGCATTATGCAAAAACCCAAAATAATAAAACAATTTTCTTCTCCATTTTTGTCTTTGTTTTTGTTGCCTTCGTCGTTATGTCGCTATTTGTACCGTCCGGGAATTGATTTTAAAATAACAGATTTGTTCTACTCGTGAAGCGCGCTACGTGTATTTTATTAACGTGTGTTAAATTCACGTGTGTTTTTCATGGCGTTATGCCTAAACTTTTTATGCTTGCCCATATTGTTTTTTACTTCGCGATTCTGCCTAACATAATCGCTTTCACCTTACCTTTAGTTTCGTTTCTATGTTTAAGTATTGCATTTGTATTGGGAAAACGAACGTAAAATGTAATCTTGCGCACTACAAATATCTGCAGAACATCGTGTTAGTTATCAGTCAATCAATGAAATTTTGTTTTACGTTATCTGGCCAGGGTGTATTTAATGTCTCAATTTGCCTGCACTGTTTTCAAGCATGTCCTTAACTCCGTTGCGAATTGATTATTTTATCCTTCGGTAAATTATTTATTTCAACGGGCAGCTCTTCGTTCGTATGTTATTTCTGGAAGGTAAATATAGGCTTAAACGTTCTCAATTTTTAGAACGTTACTTCAACATTTCTGATAAAGAAAATCAGAACCATTTGTCGATATATATTATACTATTATTAACGTTAGCGTTGAAGTCGCATTGCCGTAGACTATATGATGTTAACTTCACTATTGTGGGTTTAGACATTCGTCTAGGAGATTGTACCGTCTTATTATCTCACATTCTTGACCAAAATATATAGTGGTTAAAGGGCGTAATACCGGCTCCTACTGATGAGTCGCCTGTAAGCGCGAAACGAATGTGCATGAGATTATACTTTCCGTTCATGCTGCCCTTGGTTTATCCTTCTGGTCACAACTGAACTAATTTGTTACTAGGTTCGCAACACCTAATACATACTTGCATATATATTGGTTCTCCGCATCAAACAGTATTTAACTATTATTTTTGTTGTTATCGTTATTATTATGTTACGATATAGTAATTAATTTTGCTGGTACGATTTGAAATGTTGACATTGTGCTGATTTTTGATAAAATTATAAAAACTATATTTAGTTTCGTGTAGACTTTTGTTGCTATCATATTCACCGAAGGGTCCGTACTTTGATCTCGAATGGCACTTCGAGATAAGTCTTTCATTATCGACTTAATTAAATTTTGCCTTAATAATTTAGTTCCTTATAACTGTTTTGACTTTCATGGTATTGGACGTAATAGTTAGCTAGGTGAGATTGTTTTGAAACTGAATCCACCGGCTGTTTATATTTGGCAAAATATAGTTAAATATGATTTATATTATAACATTCAAGTACTTACTTCTCGGGTTTTCGTAGATTTGGATAAAATTTTAGGGATGCAAACAAAAATACGTGTGTTCGAATTTCGCGTGCATTTTGATTATTAAGAAGAAATTTCGCATTAAGCATGAAATGTTACTCTATAAGACGTAGTGCACTTATAATAATGTGCAGTTTTCCGTTCTACCATATATATATATATATAGAGAGAGAGAGAGAGAGAGAGTATAAACTAAGTAATGCAAAATAATAGAAAATGAATTTAATCAAGAAATACAGCCTTATTAGGAAATCTTTATGTATTTGGTAGAGGTACTGCAACAGATTCGAATAACGGGTGTTTTTGCATCAGTCCTGCATTACATCCACAACTCCATCAAAACCTCGCATTGAATTTACTATTCAGTTGGATCATTTCCGAGTCTCTTTAAACCTAACTTCACCTTCATACATATACATTATAATCAATAGCATGCCCTGTGGTTGAGCGATACACAATTATACTAGCAAAGTTTATATATATATATATATATATATATATATATATATATATATATATATATATATAATTTGCTACAAATTAGGTAATTATTGATTCATCGTGTGTTAAAAACAAAGCATTAGCTCCATCAACATATTACGCTAATATAGCCATTTTTCTACTTGTACTTCGCTCATATTGATATTCAAATATCGTTCTTGTTAAATGCTTCAAATTTCTTCATAAAATTGCCATATTCTATTTTTTCTGAGAATATATTCTTTGTTCTGACTTAATCTGAATATGTTTTTTTTGTGTTTTCTGCAAGGTGTGCTCTGTTGTCCGTGTTATTTTTTTTCAAATAAGCTTTTGATTACTCATGAGGACACATTTATACACCTGCTTGTGTCTTCTGTTTTGTTCAAATTTTCCTTTAATTTTCGAATACACGAGAAACTTTGTGCAATAAACAAATTAATACATTTCTATAAACAGGGAAAATGTCCAATAATACGTACAAACATACATACATGCATACATTTAACACACACACATTATTATTACATATATATTGACACACATATATATATATATATATATATGTGTGTGTGTGTGTGTGTGTGTGTTTGTTGTCATTATAGACTGATACTGTATCATGTGGCAAGGTAAACGGAACGCATTTGCCTCGCAATTGTGGACGATGTCCAATGCGCCACGAAATTTGAATTCAGAGATCAACTTATGTTTTCAAATAGATTTAATTGAGGTGGTACCTCTCAACGAGGCATGGTTTCCGTTCTTTTATGACATATCGAAAGTGGTCAGTTAGAGTGCGAAGTTTTCAGTGATTCCAAATAGGTTTCGTCTGTGGAAAGCTAGCCGATACATAATTTGTTTTAAGACTACAAAATTTGTTTTGTAGCCGACATGTGTGACGCTGTCGATAGATTTCCAGAATACGAAACAAATTTGCTCTGTTTCGAAGACAGTATGTCGGATAAATTACTCAACCACCTGATGTAATTTCATGTTTATATTTACAAAACATATATATATATATATATATTTCAAATTTTATCGTTGGTCATTTGACTATCATTGTGAGCAATTAGGTTTTGCGATAGTTCACCAAAAACCTTGATGCAACCAGACATTCTTAATTTAAGGGCCGTATCGTGTCTTCCATTTTTCGATCGAATATCCTATTTTTGTGATCCACTGATTAAATTAAGCATTCGTATACTTGAAAAAGAATTATGTAAAAGCGATATATGTATATATATATATATATATATATATATATATATATATATATATATATATTAATGTTTAAATATCATCTTTTACATTTCGCCCTGGTAGGATTGCAGTCTGTCCTTCTTTAGTATGTTTCATGCGAAATGCCGAGACGTCGCAAGTTATTCAAAGTTAAATACATAGACAGGACTAGAGTTTGACTTATACCGCGTTCGTTGTCGCTGAAATTGCATGACATTTTAAAGATAGTAATGCAAACATGAGATGGATTACTCTTTTTGTTTGGCAAGTTCACAGAGCTTTGTACGAAATTATTGGGTTCTAGGCACAACTAGTGTTATATAAAATGTTTATCTTGCATTCAACCATACCCATTCCTGAATAAGTCCTGACATTTCTATTCATGTGAGTGACTTTTCTGAATTTATGTCGGTTATTATTCTTATTGTGCACCTATGCAATCTGGCTATATATTAAGGTTAAAATAATCCAGACTGTTTGCATATTTGAAGATAAATTATATCGGATCTCATTTATTTTTGGCTGTGTGAAACTAAATTATTCTTCGATATTGAAGGTAAAACTAGTTTTATGTTTTCAACATTTGTATAGAGCAGTTTTTATACAAATAGAAGCAAGTTAACCCAATTACATATATTTGAATTCGATACACTCAGAGTCGTTGTTTACAAATAGGTCACTTAAACAGATGACTTAATAAGCTTACACCACAAGCGAAAAATGTTTTATATGTGCTTATACGAGGAAAGATTATATATAAATGCATATTGTTTAAATAAAATGCATGCTTGGTTGCATATGCGTTATAATTAAAAAGATACTAACTTAAAAATTCTTGCCTTAAACGTATTTGTGTTTTATTGCAGATTTTTTAGCTTACTCTTTTCAAAAGAAAGGAACATAACTTAAATCAAATGCTTACTTAGAGGTACATTTGTTTGTTACTATAAATTGAAATATAATATTTTAGGCAAAAAATTTCCTTGTAAACTGTCATTGTATAGCGGTGAATTCAGGAAAGTGTTTACTTTTTTGACCAGGTTTTATGTGCTTTGAGAAATTTAGACGCTAGAATTGTGTATTATGGAGTAATATAATATTAGTATTACTATTAAGCAAAAAAACGGCTAATTAAAAAAAACAGGAATTGTAGCACAGATGCTCGAGCAAAACTGTGCAACATCGGCACCCAATTAATTATGTTATCGACTTGTGGATGGATAGAATTTTCGACGCATTTTGGAATCATCATGACGGACGGTGCTAGTTCTATGCAGATCCATGCAAGCTTAGTAGTTTGCGCGGGCGGCGATAACAAATATTTAAATCAAGGTTGTGCTTGTGCTATAAACGCCAGTCCCACTATTTACATATATTTTCCAGTATAAACTGATAATTGGTTAATGTAGAAAAGGCAATTCATTCAGTAGACTGGTTCCGTACATATTGTGAACTGTTCACGTACTGGATAGAATTTGCAGCGGACAGGACAGACATCTGGAAACGTCTGCTTTTGAGTCTGTTGCTCTTACCACTGAGCCATTCTACCACAGTGTACACACGATTTTCAGTTATGTAACAAAAAGATTTTCTGGACAGTACTTGAAGAGTTCCCAATAAAGACGAAAGCGATATACTCGAATTGCCTTTTTTTATATTATATTATGCTTATTTTGTAATGCCAAACATATTTCTATAATAGGATTGGTATTTAAAATCAAGATCGCAACCTTGATTTAAATAATTGTTATCAACGCTGGCATAAACACTGTTCCCTTAATTATATAAATGTTAAATTCAATACCTCTCCCGCAGGTAGCACGGTGTCTGTTGTATAATGACAGATTGAGCGCGTTTAGTTGGAACTTTTGATTTACAGATGTATCATATAGGCAAAACTTAGAGAAAAGTCTAACCAAGAAACTTTAAATAATGTATAACTGAAAATTGTCTGTAGGTGGCCCATTTGTTTTACTCTAATTTACTGCACGTATTCATAGTTCTGATGCTGACAATTTGATTGTGGATGCGCATCAGTACGTGAGACTGACGATAGGTTTCCTTTTTCTTTTTTGTTCGATTAGTTAAATGCAATGGGATTGGAGTTCATATCAAGCTCACAAACTTCATTTCAGAAAAAATGGCTATCCACACCCGCAAGATCAATGATTTATTATTTGCATATCTTATATACGTGTCGCGATACCTGTAAATCATTGATTTTTGTGACTGCACAAAAATTGCGCAGTGTCTGCCCACGGATTCATCTGAAACAAATGTTGCCTTATTATATTTCGTTGTTCTGAGTATAGAGTTGATATTGATGGGCATTTTATAACTGCGTTGATGGGGGTTCTTCCGATAAAGCTGAAGTACGTGATACTTTGTTCAAAGGTCTGCAGTTATTTGCGAACGTGGGTTTAACAAATCGTTGGAACAGTGTTTCGTTTAAATTGCTATTTCTGGTTTGGTAATCTTTATTCGTTATTCATGGCTTGTATTATCCTAAATTAAAGAGTTATTGTATCGTTTTTTGTTAAAGCTTTCTGCTTGGACAGCTTTCAATTGAAATAATCAATAAACTAATAGAAGCGAACATCTGACGTTTAGACTAAATCTTTTGTTTGACCGCGTGTGTTTTTATGCTTTTTTCTCACAAATTAATTAATTCAGTCTTAATCCTTCCCACACATTTTACAATTTTTTGTCTTAAGAATAAATAAAGTAAGTGCTCATGTTTCATTTTTTGCTTACCTTTATTATTGTAATTTGAAGTGGCCAAAATTTTTCAAATGTGTTATTTCTGGCTGGCTTATTCAGCTCTCACAGAGACGCGTGTGGTAATGCATAGCATATTGACCTTTCAAGTACAAAATTTGCGAATATCGTTCTAGCTGTTTTGAACTCCATTTATGAAGGTATATCTACTATAATTCCCCATTAACGCAGTGTACTTGAGGCTTGTCCGCCGGCTTCTACTACATAAAGGAATTCGTCTTCCCAAAACACACCGTATCCATTGCCTATTGGTTGTGGAGCTAATGGCCATGTTTGAAAAGAGACGTTGGTAATAAGCGGTTCTGCTGGTAGGCCGTTGAATGGAAATACATATGCGTCCG